>JAHRHZ010000222.1:1182047-1209547 GCA_024137785.1 Ginglymostoma cirratum
GGCTGCACTGAGGATGTTACCAAGCACGGTAATGAAACATCTGCGGACCAACAAACCAGCTCGGCGAGCCAACCAACCTCAACACCTACAACCCGAGCTACAAATCTACTCCAAAACCTTAGAACTTGCACATTGGGAAGAGCCTCCGAGAGCAATATGGAGATACTGTTTGCTTTAACACTTTTAGGACAAACACTAACACCTTCATCTGTGCATCACAGGTACTTGGTAAATTATCGCCTGATTTATACTATTTCACACTGAGAGTTCTCTTTGCACCTCAAGCCTCCGTTTCAAATCATTCAGCTGTAGTCACATCAGAAGGGGATATTATCATATTGTCTCCTTGGAATTAGTATAAATAGGTAAAGCAGTTGTACAAACAATTTGCATTTATTTGTTGAACAAAGTCATTCCCTTGTGACAGGTGACAAGACAAAGTCTCTTCTTTAATCCACAAGTCTTCACTAGCTTCTAATCCCCAACCGCTCACTCTCTCTCTCCACGACATTAAGGCAAATAGAACTTTACAGCACAGAAGGAGGCTATTCGACCCATTGTGTTTGTACCAGCTCCTGAAAAAGCGACTCAGCTAGTCCCATTCTCCAGCCCTGTTGCTGTAACTTCATCACCTCCAACCACATATTCAGCACTCTTTTGAATACTCATGTGGAATGCACCTCCACTGCTCTCCTAGGCAGTGCATTCCAAATCCGAAGAACTCTCTGAGTAAAGAAATTTCTCCTCATCTCACTCTAAGCTCTATTGTTGACAATCTCAAAATTGTGACCCCTAATTACTGACATACCAACCCGTAGAAACTGAATATCCTGCCAAAATATTCATTACTCATGATGATGTCATTGAATGTATAACTGACTTCAGTGAGAACAAAGACCTCAGTTTGGAATGAGCAAGTGAAGGGGGAGATCTTAGACACTACACGAGAGAGCTGTATTCAATTACTTAGTGGTACAGATGTAAACAAAGCAGTGATATAGCGTACATAGCTAGCAACCTCAGGGATAGTGAATGTGAACGCACTCACTGTCTGTGAAACTGTAGGCCAGTTTCTCAATGTGCAGGTATTGGCTTAAAATACAAGAGAAAGCACTGTCTACTTTAAATCAGTCAATATGGAAATACGCTCAGTGATGGCGACCACAAGCTCATTGTCAGTCGTTGTAAAAGCTTACTTGATTCACAAATGCACTTCAGGGAAGGAATTCCCCTTGGTCTGGCCTGAAATGCCAAGTCCAGGTCCATAGCAACATAGTTGGCACTTCACTGCCCTCTGAAATGGCCTAGTGAACCACTTTATTAAAGTATGATTAGGGATGAATAATAAATGCTGGCGTGGCCGCCATGCCCATGTCCCATCAAAGAATAAATAAGTTGGTCACGTTCCTACTTCTGACTCAGGAACCTGTGGGCTGAAAACTTTGAGAGCCTTAAGAATGTAATTTTCATGAGATATGCCTATTGCTCACAAAGTAAGCATTTATTGCTCATTCTTACTTGTCCTTGATGAGGTCACGGTGATGTTGATGTCCATGTGCCGTGTGTGTGCACAGGTCTGTTAGGGTGGGGCTTCCAGGATTTTCATCTAGTGACACGATGGAATGGTGAGACAATTTTAGATCAGGATGATGTCAGGTCTTAATGCAGACAGCATAGGCTGTTTCATTATCTGAGGGGAGGCGATGGCCTGGTGGTATTATCGCTGCACTGTTAATGTTGAGACCCAGATAACATTCTGGGGCCCCGGATTGAATCCCACCATGGCAGATGGTGGAATTGAATTCAACAAAATGTCTGGAATTAAGAATCTAATGATGACCGTGAATCCATTGTCGATTGTTGGGAAAACCAATCTGGTTCACTCATGTCCTTTAGGGAAGGAAACTGCCATCCTTATCTGATTCGGCCTATGTGTGACTCCAGACCCACAGCAATGTGGTTGACTCTGAACTGCCGTCTGGGCAGTTAGGGATGGGCAATAAATGCTGGTCTAGCAGCGATGCCCTCATCCCGTGAATGAATAAAGATTAAAAATGAGTGGAATTCAACCCTGCAATCATCAGTGAAGATCCTCACATCTGACCCTGTAATTGAGGAACAGTCAATGGTGAAGCAAGTACAGATCTTTGGGGCAGGAACACTAACCCAAGGCCTGAGATGATTGGCTACAGACTAGCAACTCAGCTAGTCTCACTTTCTTCATCAGCCTATTTAGATGTTCCTGTCAGAATGCTTATCCAACTCCCTGTTGAAGACATAATTGGATCTGTCTTCATCAGTCTTTGATTGTACTTCATATTTCAGAAAAAAAAAAGTTTTCTCATGGTATTGTTTGCTTTTTTTGGCATTTTTCTGATCCCAACTGATGGTAAAACTGGGCATGTCAGATACCAGAGTGAGACCTGGCTTGATAGACCCTAATTTTTATTTTTGCAGTTGGTTATCTGGCAGTTTGGGGTCAGTTATCTCAGTTGTTTGGATGATTTGTTTATAATACAGTTAATAATTCGACTCCTGCACCAGCTACGGTTGCTATGGATGACTCTCCTTTTCAGCCTCACCCCTTGATTAGGTGTGGTGATCCTTAGGCTAAACCACCAATTCTTTGCTCTCTGCAATGAAAGGACAGGCAATTTTGGATTTGGTGATGTGTGATGAGACCAACTTGATTAGGGAACTCATGGTGAAAGAACCCCAAAGGAGCAGTGACCATAATATGATAGAATTCATCCTGCAATTTGAACAGGAAAAGATGGCATCAGATATGGAATCAGCCTGGTTCGGCCACATCTGGACTATTGTGTCCAGTTCTGGTCACCTCATTACAGGAAAGATGTGGAAGTATTGGAAAAGGTGCAGAGGAGATTTACCAGGATGTTGCCTGGAATGAAGGGAAGGTCTTACGAGGAAAGGTTGAGAGGGCTAGGGCTTTTCTCTTTAGAACGACGAAGGATGAGAGGTGACTTGATAGAGGTGTACAAAATGATCAGAGGTATAGATAGAGTGGACAGCCAGAGACTTTTTCCTAGGGTGGAGGTTGCTTTTATGACATAGTTTTAAAGTGAAAGGAGGTAGATATCGGGGAGACGTCAGAGGTAGGTTCTTTACTAACAGAGCGTTAGGGGCGTGGAATGCAATGCCGGAGAGGGTAGTGGAGTCGGCCTCATTAGGGGCATTTAAGCGGCTATTAGATAGGCATATGAATGATAGTATTAGGTAGCAGTGGAGGTTAGATAGACCTTAGGTTTAGGGTAAAATTTCGGCACAACATCGTAGGCCGAAGGGCCTGTACTGTGCTTTACTGTTCTATGTTCTATAAGAGAGTTACATCTGAGAAAAGGTAACTGTGAAGACATGAGGGAGGAGCTGGCCAAAGTTGATTGAAAGGGAAGCCTATCAGGAAAGATGCTGGAGCAGCAAATGGCAGGAGTTTCTGGGGGTAATTCGGGAGGCACAGCACAAATTCATCCAAAGGAAGAAAACTACTAAGAGGATGAGGCAACCATGGCTGACAAGGGAAGTCAGGGACAGAGTGAAAGCAAAAGAAAAGGCATACAATGTGGTGAAGATTAGTGGGAAACTAAAGAATTGGGAAGGCTTTAAAAACTAGCAAAGGATAACTGGAAAAACAATAAGGGTGAAGAATATGAAATATGAGACGAAGCTAGCTAGTAAGAGAAAAGAAGATTGCATGAGTATTTTTAGATATCTAAAGGTAAGAGAGAGGCAAGAGTCGACATCAGACCACTGGAAAATGAGGCTGGAGAAGCAGTAATAGGGAACAGGGAAATGGTGGAGGAACTGAATAGATACCTTGCATCAGTTTTCACAGGGGAAGACCCTAGCAGCATACCAGTACTTCAGAGAGTCAGGGGCAGTGAGTATAGTGGCCATCACTGAGGAGAAGGTGCTGGGGAAACTGAAAGGTCTGAAGGTGGATAAGTCACCTGGACCTGATGGACCACATTCCAGAGCTCTGAAGAAGATAGCTGAGCAGATTGTAAAGGCATTGGTGGTGATCTTTCAGGAATCACTGGAGTCAGGGAGGGACCCAGACAACTGGAAAACGGATATCATACCACCCCTGTAGAAGAAGGGCAGGAGGCAGATGACAGGAAACTATCGGTCGATTTGCCTGACCTCAGTCGTTTTGAAGTCCATTCTCATTCTTATTTGTCTGTTATTAAGGATGAGATTGTGGAGTATTTGGAGGGGCATGGTAAAATAGGGTGGAATCAGCATAGCTTCATCAAGGGGAGGTCATACGTGACAAATCTGTTAGAATCGTTTGAGGAGGCAATGAGCAAGTTAGACAAAGAAGAGCCAGTAGATGTGATCTATTTGGATTTCCAGAAGGCCTTTCACAAAGTGCTGCACAGGAGGCTGCTAAATAAAATAGGGGCCCATGAGGTTACAGGTAAGGTACTGGCCTGGATAGAGGATGAGCTGGCTGGCAGAAAGCAGAGGGCGGGGATAAAGTGGTCTTTTTCAGGGTGGCAGCCCGTGACTAGTGGAGTTCCACAGGTGTCAGTTTTGGGACCGTAACTATTCATGTTATACATGAAAGGTCTGGACAAAGGAACTCAGGGCATTGTTGCTAAGTTTGCATATGACACAGGGATAGGTGGAGGGACAGGGTAGTGTTGAGGAAGCAGGGAGGCTGCAGAAGAACTTGGACAGGCCAGGAGAGTGAGCAAAGAAGTGCCAGCTGGAATAAATGTGGGAAAGTGTAAGGTTATTCAATTTGGTAGGAAGAATAGAGGAATAGACTATTTTCTAAATGGGAAAATCTAAAGCACATTAGAAATCTGAAGCACAAAGGGATTTGGGAGTCCTAGTTCAGGATTCTCTTGAGGTCAACAGGCAGGTTCAGTTGGCAGTTAGGAAGATAAATGCAATGTTAGCGTTCATTTCAAGAGGGTTAGAATACAAGGGCAGGGGTAGTACTGTTGAGGATGCATAAGGCTCTAGTCAGACTGCATTTGCAATATTGTGAACAGTTTTAGGCCTTGTATCTGGGGAAGATTGTGCTGGCTTTGAAGGGAGACCACAGGAGGCTCACAAGAATGATCCCTTTGAGGAGCGGCTGAGGACTCTGGATCTGTACTCGATGGAGTTTAGAAGTATGAGGGGGGATCTGGTTGAAATTTGCAGAATACTGAGAGGTCTGGATGGAGTCGACGTGGAGAAGATGTTTCCACTGGTAGGAGAGACTTGGACTTAGGAGGCACAGCCTCAGAGTGAAGAGACGACCCTTTAGAACTGAGATGAGGAATTTCTTCAGCCACAGGGTGGTGACTCTGTGGAACTCATTGCTGCAGAAGACTGTAGAGGTCAAGTCATTGAGTGTCTTTCAGACAGAGATAGATCAGTTCTTGGTTAGTGAGGACATCAAGGGTTATGGAGAGAAAACAGCAGAATGGGCTTGAGAAATATATCATCCATGGTAGTGTAGACTCGACGGACCAAATGGCCTAATTCTACTCCTACATCCAATGGTCTTATGACTTTTAAGAACTATCAGATCAGTCACATTGGGGTTTCTGTGTCCTTAGCTTCCAGCATTACTTGGCCAGTCTTCTTACTAGCTTATCATTTCACCCTCTCACACTTCACTGACACACACTCACTGACTATTTGGATATTTTTCTCTGAAGCAATTCAGGTCATGTCCCTGGTCATGTTTTTGGAGAATGCTAAAATGACCATTACCTTTCCTTTCTGTCTGAACGTTCACACTGACTCTGTTTCTGGGCATTTCTGTCATTCTATGAAACTAAGTTATTGTCACTCAGCGGAAATACTCCTTTGCTATCCATCCTGTTATCTTAATGTACTAAACTATTCACATGAAGATTTTTAGGGAATCTCATTTAAATGAAAATAAACAGTAAAATATCCAGGCGCCCCTGTCGTACTCACAAAATTCAAAAATGAAACCAGAACTATATCTTTGCTCCCTCTAAAAATACAAAAGGTGGAAATATAAAATAAATTTAAAGCTAACCTTTAGAACTCACATCTCAATATAATATTACTCCATGTATTGTCATCAGACTATCCACCTTCAACTAGTGTCCCTGAGTTTTCAGTCCTCCTGCACTGGGAAAGTTTCTTCCTATCTACTCTGTCCAGATCACTCAGGCTGTTGAAGATTTATCTGCAGCACCTTTTAACCTTCCTTCCCCAGAGAGAACAATGCTAACTTCTCCAATCTATCCACATATTTGATTTGATTTATTACTGTCATGTACCTACGTACAGTGAAAGGTTCTGTTTTGCGAACAGTACAGGCAGATCATAACAAACAAGGACATATAGAACATAGCATGCTTAGACAGAGCGAGGCAGACAGGGTTACATAACTCAGATTTCTCATCACTAGAACCGTCCTTGTAAATCTTTACCGCACTCTCAATTCATCTTAAAATTTAGTGCTCAGGACTGGATGGAACAGTCCAGGTGAGGCCTGTACAGATTTAAAGGGTCCTGATAAACCCTTGGCTTTTATATTTGAGAATATACTTTTTCATTCATTCACAGGATGTGGGCATCACTGTCTAGGCGGCATTTATTGTCCATCCCTAATTGCCCAGAGGGGGTGTGAAGAGCCACATTGCTGTGGGTCTGCCATCACATTGTTGTCCAGACCAGGTAAGGGCAGCAGTTTCCTTTCCTAAAGGACATTAGTGAACCAGATGGGTTTTTCCAACAGTTGCTAATGGATTCACGGTCATCATGAGACTGTTAATTCCAGATTTTTATTGAATTCAAATTCGACCATCTGCCATGCTGGGTCCCCAGAACATTACCTGGGTCAATGGATTAGGAGACCAGTGGTAATACCACTGCCACTGCCTCCCCTATTCCTCAATTTGTAAATCTCAAGATTCACTCTGTGACAGAGACAAGAAATTTTCTTCTCCCTTGCACAGAATTGTAAGTCTTTGGAATTCTCTCTGCGAAAAAGCAATGGAAACAGAAAGTGGAATCTTACAAGGCCCTCAACAAAATGGACTATGGTGAGAAATCTGGGACAGTTGTGTGAGAAGTTGAGCAAGATTCTCGATGTTGTGAGTAACACGCTGCATTTTCTGTTGGAGTTCTGGGCGTCGAGGTGAGTTTCTCGCTGGGCTACAGTGAGATGTGCATTAATGGGGATTATTATTCGCTGTAAGCCTCAATAACAGCACATCTCACCTCTTTATTATGCGGCCTGCCATTGTACTAGCAGACCAGTGCCTACACCATGAGGAAGCCGGGGCCTGAGAATTCTCATCATGGACATCCGAATGGGTATCTGGTGACTCCAGCTCACTGCTTGCTTCCCAGACCTCCACGTTGGACACCTAACACCAATGACTCAAGTCAGTGACTGCGTGCACATTCATTCGACATGTACCAGCCTCTCCTCATTGTCATGGTACATGTCTCATCCACTTTCAGTACATGTTTGCCCTTCAATGATGCATTTTGGAGTACGTTGGAAATGGTCTTTCCTGTGCTGCTGAAAGGACACTTTGCTTTTTGATTCGTTTACTCGTGGGAGTTGCTGGCTGGGCCAGCATTTATTGGGAGAGTTTGAGGAGGACAGTCTACCTTCAAATAGCAGGCTGGTTAGCTCAGTTAGCTGGATAGCCAGTTGGGAAGGCAAAGTGATGCTAGTACGATGGTCAATTCTCACACCAACTGAGGTTACCATGCAGAGCTCCCCTTCTCAATCTCACCTGAGGCATGGTGACCCTGAGGTTAAACCACCACCAGTCACCTCTCTCTCTAATGAGAGAGCGGTCCCATGGCCTGGAAGGTCTATAATGATTTTGCTTCCACCTTGCTTCAGCAATCTCACAGAAACAGCGTGTTCACGCACTGTATGTGGCAAACATCCTGACTGTGCAGCAATTAAGCAGTTACAATGCAATGCTCCTCTTGAAGGCCTCAATTGAAGCTGCCTCCACCACATTTCCAGGCAGTGCATTACACACTCTAACTACTTGCTGTGTGAGAAAGTTTCTCCTCACTTCACCCTTGCTTTGTTTGCACATCATTTTCAAAATTACATTTGGGCTTTCAGTCCCGGGGAGACGTGGCCTAGTGGTATTATCGCCAGACTCTTAATCCAGGAACCCAAGTAATGTTCTGGGAACCTAGGCTTGAATCCTGCCAGGGTAGCAGGTGGAATTTGGAGTCAATAAAGATCTGGGATTAAGAGTCAAATGACGACCGTTGTTGATTGTCAGAAATACCCATCTGGTTCACGAATGTCCTCCCTTTAGGGAAAGAAACTGCCATTCTTACCTGCTCTGGCCTACATGTGACTCCAGACACACAACAATGCGGTTGACTCTTAACTGACCTCTGAGCAATTAAGGATGAGCAACAAATGCTGGCCTAACTAGTGACGTTCTCATCCCCGAATAAATATCTATAAAAACACAGTCCAGGCAGTGTGTCACAGTTGGGTGTGTGGGTCTAACACAGCCAGGTTGGAAAGAGGGGGAAAACAGAGTTGGAAAACTGTACAGATATCAGATGGGGGTCTGGTCTCTCATTGTTCGGGGCTGACAGTTATCTTGTTCAAGGTGGTGGACCGTGATCAATCCAGGGGGCATTCCGTGCACTAAAAGTCAAGGGGATACTCCAGTGGGCTGGAATTGTGGGACAGAGGTTGGAGAACTGATGAGTGAGGAATGGGCACACAGTGTTGGGACGTGGAGAAGATAGCAGCAGTGAAAGGGTTGACAATTCAATAGCTAAGGGGAGGAGAGCGGCTCTTGTGGCACATGGGTAGTGTCCATAACTCTGAGCCAGGTGGCCCAGTTTCAAGGCACACATGCTCCAGTAATGGGTCATACCATTTCTGAGCAGGTTGATTTTCCAAAACGAGTCTACAAGGTGTGAGATGATAGAGCAGCGGGGGGTGAAGTGTCTTGGAAGAGCTGGATTGTCATCGGCAGCACCCTGGTGTTTGGGAAAGGGCTAGTCAATGAACTACAACACCCAGAATGTAGTGGGCAGACACAAGCAGGTTTATTGGGTACTTAAACAGGTGCAAAGCCCATGGAAGAAAGCTCTTGGGAGGGACTTGTTGATGTTTGGGAGAGTTTTCTTACACCGAGAGGCAGAGCCTGGAATTCATGGCCCGAAGAATGGCCTCTGTTCCTTTTATCATCCTGGAAATAACCAGCGCACAACGGAAATGAAAATAACTGTGACCACAGCCAGAGTGGGAGCCATCTGGGAGGGAGAGGTCTGCAAGTTATAGCCATGTGGGGTCTTTCAAAGGCCAACACCGGGAGGCACACACACACACACACACAGACAGTGAGGTTAAAACATGCTGACAATTTCAGCATCCCTCATGAGCCTGAGGCATTGTCCAATGGTGTGTGGCCCAATTCCTTGTTCTAAGCTCTCCTGGCCATTTCATGTAGGCTAACAGCTGAATGGCACTGATCCCTGCAACACAACAGCGATGTGATTCTCTCGAACACTAACTCTAACCCATTGCCAGATCACAGTACAACAGCTGCTCATCTCACACCTTGGTCCATGGAACATCATCTCAGAGTAAGGATCTGAGGCTCCTATACCTTGATGTTTGCATCTTTGGCTGCACAGTTCAAATTCATTCTTGGACAGTCTCCCACATATAACCCTCCATAAAGCTGTTCCCTCACATCCCGCTATTGAAATTCTCATCAAATCCCATTCACTCATCGCTCCTCTGATTGCTGCCCTACATTGAGGTTAAACAAAGTCTGAATTGTAAAATTCTCATTTTTGTTTTCAAATCCCCCTCATTGCTTTGCTCCTCCCTATGTCTGTATTCTTCAGCCCCACAACCCTCTGAGATATTGGTGGTCCTCTCATTCCCAATTTTAATCTCTCCACCTTTCGTGGCCATCCCTTCAGATCTGGAACTCAACAACAATATTGTCGGCCTCCACATGGCCACCTCTCTATCCTCCTTAAAATCTCTGTCTTTGACCAAACTTTTAGTTATCTGCCCGAATATTGTCTGGTCTGTCTCAGTGTAATATTAAGTTGCATGCCTGCAATGATTAAAGAAACCAGCTCAATGCCTCCTTCTTAATGCAAGTACGGCATGGACAATAAATGCTGGCCCAGTCAGTGGCTCCCACGTCCTATAAAATATTTTATAAACATCTTGGTGAAGCGTCTCAGAAGATTTTATAACATTAAAGACAGTTCAGAAATGTTACTGCACCCCTCTGGGGCAGATGGGACTTGGTTCTGGTTTGTTGGCTCCAGACATAGGACCAATGCATCAGAAGGTCCCTTCAGACAGGAATGCTTATATTGGTGCATGTTAATTTGATACATGCTTTTCATTCCATATTTAATTAGCTGAATGAATTAAGTTCCAGAAGTTTATGCAAAATTTGACCTCATGTTTCTCTGATTTTTAGGCTTCTAATTTTCCAATCCAGTGGGAAAAACAGCACACTCATTTATCCCCAACCTTGGCTGGTATAGGAACATGGGACACTTATTTCCAGAATGGAACTGTTGGAGATGTTAATCTTTTTCATGTAAAAGCCTGAATGGTAATATTTTGAGGAAGGGCAGTGTTGGTTTTCTCTGGTATATTTATCTCTCAACCAGCATGACTAACCAGCTATGATCTGGTCTCTTCTGTTTGTTGAAGCCTGCTTCCTGAATAATGACTACCCTTTCACAATTACAACAATGATGACATTTTGGCTGCAAAGCACTTTTTGACATCTTGTGGTTGAGGACCTGTCTATTAAGAGACAGGTTCCTTTTGTTTTTCCATCACTGAGTTCTCAGTTTTAGCAACATTACTATAGTCACTGCTTCTCTGAACCTTCTTCAACATTTTTCCTAATAATTATACACTTGCTCCAACAATACAGTCTTCACCCCCTTTGTCACATCGCTATGTCAAAGTAAGTCTCATTTCACCCTTTTGGAACAAAGGTTTGGGAATGAATATTTTGAGCTTGTTCCACCGTTCAGTAGATCAGGGCTGATCTGTGACTCTCTCTTCTATACATCAGCCATTGACCCATATCCCTTTCCATAATGAATGTCTGTCAATATTGGTTTACATAACTGACAACTGGCCTGGCAACTATTGCTTTGCATTAGCAAGTTCCAAATTCCTTTCACACCTTGTTAATTAGAAGTGTTTCCTAGCAGCCTTCCTGAAAGATCTGGCTGATAATGTTTAGGTTCTGGGCCCCCACTCCTAAATTCTCCAAACAGTTTCTCCTTAACTACCCTACTTGTTCTCCATGGTGATCCCTTTAAAACCATGTTCTCTTCATTCTCCATATTTGAATCATAGAATCCCTACAGTGTGGAAGCAGGCCCTTTAGCTCAACATGTCCACACCGACACTCACAGCAACCCACCCACACCCATCTCCCTATAAACCACCTAATCTACACATCCTGAACGCAACAGGCAATTCAGCATGGCCAATCTACCTAACCTGCATATTTTTGGACTGTGGGAGGAAACCGGAGCACCTGGAGTAAACCCGCACAGATGTGGGGAGAACATGCAAACTCCACACAGACAGTCACCCGAGGGTGGTTTCGAACCTGGGACCTTGGCACTGTGCGGCAGCAGTGCTAACCACTGAGCCACCGTGCCACCCTATGGTATTTGGCATCTCCTATGCAGCATGAGACCTCATCTAACAGTGTTACAGTACTAATTCCAAAAGCAAACAAAAGATTTATAGAATCATAGAGTCATACAGCACAGCAACAGTCCCTTTGGCCTGACTTGTCCGTGCTGACCAGGTTTCCTAAACTGAACTCATTCCATTTGCCAGCATTTGGCCCATATCCTTCTAAACCCTTCCTATTCATGCACCTATCCAGATGCCTTTTAAATGTTGTATTTGTACACACCTCCACCATTTTTCTGGCAGCTCATTCCATATATGCACCACCCTCCGTGTGAAAAAGTTGCCTGTCAGGTCCTCTTTAAACCTTTCCCTTGTCATCTTAAACATAGGCCCTCTGGTTTTGACTCCCCTACCCTGGGGAAAGGGTATCTATCTTATCTTTGTCCTGCATGATTTTACAAACTTCTGTAAGGTCACGGAAATAACTCCAATGAGGCCGGTATCCTGTCACTAAGCCCCCCTTTATTTACATGTAGAAAGTCCTTGAGGCTGATCCAGCTCCCTCAGAGCCAGCTCTCAGAGTGAACAGAACCTCTGACACTCCTTTTTATATATGTCAGCCAGGGCTCCTTGATTGGACCAGATTTTAATTCTGGTTTTGTAATCAAGTGTGTAACAAGATGGCGTCAGAAAATGGCGACTTGCACCCTTTTCACTGTACGCCTGTATTCCTGAACTTCAGTATACACGACAATGAAGTCCAATTCTAATTCAAACCTTTCAGTCTCGGAAACGTCCTTGCAAAGCTTTTTTGTACCCTTTCCAGTTAAATAACATCCAGTTAACTATAGCAGGGCAGCCAGAATTGTATGCAGTACTCCAAATGTGGCCTCACCAATGTCTTGTACAGCCGTAACATTGACATCCCAACATCTGTACTCAATGCTCTGACCAATAAAGACAAGTGTACCACATTTATCTGGTGCCACACTACTCTATGATGGACTCAGTGTTTGGCAATAGGAGATGTTTTGTTCTTTTAGGGAATGAAAACTAACCTTGAAATGGAAGTGGACAAGGACAGAATGTTCATCCTGGCGTAGGGAGGAGCTACCCATTGTCATTGGCCAAGAGAGTTTAAACATAGCAGAGGTGGGGAGTTCCCAAAGTAAGGTTGATAAACAAGGGCAGGTGGGGGGAGAGGGAAAGAGAGGATTCAAGGAAATGAGCCACCATCTTCTTGGGAGAAGGTCAGGAGCTCCGCCCCATCAACCCAAGGGAAGAACAAAGACTGTTACCACCAAAAACTAAAAATGCCAGAGACAAAAACTCTACCCCTCTAAAACATCAGCCGTACTTCTCCATTCTACACAGAATCTTCACATCTATCATGGTGATAAACTTCCTTTGCCGAATTAACTGGAGTCTCATATCTAAACTGCTGCTTCTTCACAAACTCAATACACTATTTGAAAATTGTGACAAATTTTCAACCGCCTATATTAGCCAACAGTGATTATAAACCCCCCAAAATCCACACTTAATACCTTAAAAACTTTGATCAACTAGTGTCATTCCCATCTAAATTCCAGGGGATAAAATTTGAGTCTGCAGAGAACCTATTTTAATCTATATAAGTTGATAAGGAAAACAAGATAGGCATCAACCAACTGTTCCTCCTTGATTTGTCTCATTTCTTTTTCTCTTTCTCCCCCCCGCCCCGGCGGTCCCTTTTGGTTGCTCTTTACTTGGTTTTTTTTCAAGGAAAGGAACACTGAGCTTCCTCAACTTGTGCTAATGATGAGATCGTTAGTGCTACAAGACCTAGAATAGGTGCCTGACTGAGGGAAATTATTGAAACTTGATGAGTACATAAATGGAGATGGAGACTCAGTCACCACGGTGATTAATCAGGTTCAGGGATCAGCAGACAGACGGCCAGCTGAATTAAACAGCCACACGATACACAGTCCATAAACATGAAGAATTCATTCATGTCCTCGCACTGAGTTGATCTTGTGTATAGGAACATAAACAATGGAAGCAAGAGTAGGCATGCTCCATCATGCAATAAGATCATGGATATTTGGCTACCTCTCTGTATCTTCCCACTCATCTGTTAATGGTGCGTTAATGATGTTGTTAGATACACAATTTGAAGAACATTATTAAGTGCTATGAATGTTTGTGGTACAGTGATAATGTCTCTACCCCTGAGCCAGGAGGCTCAGGTTCAAGTCCCACTTGCTCCAGAGGTACGTAATACCATCTCAGAACAGGTTGATTAGAAATGACAACAGACTGAAAGTACACCAGCATTTGGTAACCTTCGGATTCTGATCACATTTGTGATCCAAAGCACTGTACTGCATAAAATTCTTGTCACCCTGCTATCGGAAGGATGCCATTAAACTGGAAAGGGTGCAGAAAAAGATTTACAAGAACGTTACCGAGACTGGAGGGTTTGAGTTATCAGAAGAGCTGAATAGGGTGGGACTTTATACTCTGGAGAGTCGAAGGCTAAGCAATGACCTTATGGAAGTTTATGAAATCAAGGTTGCATAGATAAGGCCAAGGTCTTTTCCCCAGGATAGTGAAGTCCAAAACTAGAGGGCATAGGTGAGAGGGGAAAGGTTTAAAAGGGACCTGAGAGGCACCTTTTGACACAGAGAGTGGTGCATGTATGGAACATGCTGCCAGAGTACGTGGAGGAGGCTGGAACAATCACAACATTTAAAAGACATTTGGACAGGAAGTGTTTAGAGGGATATGGCCAAATGGAGGCAAAAGGGAATGGTTCAGTTGAGGAAACCTGGCCAGCACGGATGAGTTGGGTCAAAGGGTCTGTTTCTGTGCTGCATGACTTTGTGACACACAATTTCCAACTCTCTGGGTTAAGGGTTATAATTGGGGTGATCATTCTGTTTTGATCTGTACAGTTATAATGGAGCACGTAGGAATTTGGGAGCAGCACTGGGGTAAGTTACCTTCAGTGAACATGGGGAATAATTCAAGTGTGTTTGAGAGAAGAAAAGGCTTGAATGACACCATCACAGAATGATAGAGCACAGAATGATAAAGCACAGAATGTTTTCTTTGAATACTCTGTACCCGCAGTGTCAGTTTGACGGCTGTTCACTCTGCTCTCCCTGATCTTTCTGCATTCCCCAATCAAGTATCTATCTAATTCACTCTTGAAAGTTCCTAATGAATCTACTTCCACCACTGTTCCAGGTGGAGTGTTCCTCATCTATTCCATAAGAGGTCAGCGGATTAGGAAAACTCTCCTCACCTCACGTTTGTATTTTTTGCCAATTATCTCAGGCCTGTTTCACCTTTTCAACCTTCAGGTGAAATTAAGTTGATCTTGGTGAGAAATTAATGCAAATTAATGTCAAAGTTTTACCTTCTGTGTACACCAGACAACAGGTCCCTCCTCCACCCGTCATTTATATATTTCTACACCAGAAATGGATTAGCAACTAGAATCGGTCGAAAGGGGGATATTTGGAATTTGCTGCTTTAACATCAATTATTGAAGAGCCGGTGCAACAAGAATGACATCGTGGTGGTTAAGATGTGGAACTCATAACCCAGCAAATTTAATCACCCATTCTGTAAACAGGCACACAGATCCTACCAAACTAAATGGAAAAGTTAAATACAGAGATTCAAGTAAAACTGAACTTCACAGCATGCAAGATTCTACTTGTAACAGTGTCCGTGAAATTACTGAATGCATCTGGCTCACTAACGTCCTTTATGGAAAAAAAAATTGCTGCCCTTGTCCAACCAGACTTATATGTGACTCCAGACACAAAGAAATGTGGTTGACTTTGAAATGCCCTCAGAAATGGCTGAGCAAACCTCTCAGTTGTTAAGAAGGGGCCCTTTTGAGGGCACTTATGTAGGGATTAAATTATCAGCAAAGGTTAAACAACTCTACTTACTGGAGTTCAGAAGCATGAGAGGTGACCTCATTGAAACATTAAAGATTCTTAAGGGGTTTGACAAGGTAAATGCTTAGAGAATATTTCCCTTCATGGGAGAGTCTGGGGCCAGAGGGCATAGTTGCAGAATAAAGGGGTGGCAATTTAAGACCGAGATGAGGAGGAATTTCTTCACTCAGAGGATTGAGAGTTTTTGGAGCTCCTGGTCATAGAGAGCTGTGGGGGCATTGAGTCCAAGTGTATATTCATAGCTGAGATAGATCGATTCTCGATCAATACTGAAATGAATAGTCACAGGGCAAGACCAGCAAAGTGGACATAAGGGTGTCAGATCCATCATGATCCTACTGAATGGTGGAGAGGGCTTGAGGGGTCGAATGGCCTATTCGATATGGTCTAATGGGCCTTATTAAGGATGAACTTAAGAAGCTGGTCTTGCCAGTGGTCAAATCCCAGCTTTGTTTGAATTGGGCAAACGACCAACTTCTTTGAGCATGACATTCCTAGTCCATGAGCAGATTGCATATTCAAAACAACTGAACTTTCACAAAGCTGTGATTAATGATCTCTTTATTTCAGTGCAAAATACATCCTGATTGCTGTAGCCACACTTCAAAGATGACATTCTTCTCTGATTCCTGATGTTATACTCCCTCTCCTTGCACAGATCCCACCTCTCTTCCACCTCTCATTAATCCCACTCTGCCTCTGTCTGCTGTCATACATGTGTTCTCACTTGTCCCATTCCCCCAAGCCCCTCTTCATTTTAACTGGCGCGGAGGTGCTTTTCTACAGCCTGCTGCTGCACGCCTCGATTCCTACATCTGCTGCCTGGACACAACTTGGTGTCTGTTTTTACCACTGGGCGGTGGGTTCCTCCTCTTTCCATCGGGGGCCCTGGGGTGGAGGACATTGCACGCAGCGGTCCTGTATAACTGCGGATTGTGGCAGTTCATGGCCTCCCAGCTTATTTTGCAGCGCTGTGAAGTCTATGGACCGTGTATATACACGTTGTGGATAATTGAATCTCCTTTTTAGTTATTCGAAAAATCTATTGTTGTGTTGTACTTCAGCCCGCACTGCTGGTCTTTGGGTATCCAGTGTGGGGGACGGGGCGGGGGGAAGGGTTCTGGGGCATGGCAGATCGGAGGATCTCCTAGTGGGTCTGCTCCTGGGCCTGGTCAGGCTGCTATAAACAGGTCCAGGCAGTGGGCTGAGGAGGGGTTCATCTCTGCCCACTGCCTGCCCTTCTTCTGTGGCTGCATTCATGCCTCGGTGTGCATGGAGAGGGAGCATGCGGTATCCACTAATACTCCCCATGTCTTTAGAGAGAAGTTGGCAATGCAGTGGATGAAGTGCGTTATCCAACTCCACTTTGATTCAGCCCCATCCCTCTCTTCCTACCTCTCCCTTCCCTTTGATATTGTGCATTCCCTTTGAAGGGTTTTGCATGTAAATGATTTAATTGGAAAACACGGGTGATTTACTGGAGGTGGTTAATTAATTAAAAAATAACCGCAGGAAATTTGTTGATAGTGGGAACAAATTACTGCAGGTGCTGGAATCTGTACTGAAAACAACAAATGCTGGAGATCACAGCGGGTCAGACAGCATCCATGGATAGAGAACAAGCTAATGTTTCGAGTCTCGGTGACTCTCCATCAGCTGATGTTTTCAGGTGACTTATTGATGTTCAGTTGTGTGTAAGCACTTCTGGATATAAAAACAAACAGTTCAGAGTGTTGGTGCACCCTGAATGGTATCCTTTGGTACTGTCACAATTCTGTGATGCTATAAATACCCACTAACTGAGACAGCTTCAATTCACTGGTGATTTTGCAGGCTTGTATATTGGGCTCACTTTATGGTTGAGGTTTGTGTTCATTGGCTAAGGTCAATATATATGATCGCTCACACAACCTGCAGGATAAAGCTGCCTGATGGAAGTGTTGAGGTAACCTTTGAGATGAAATGCATTGTTGAACTACAGCCCAAACTCGGTGTCTTAGGTCATTATGAGGGAGGCGGGGTGATGTTTGTTTGGTGCTGAAAGCGCTGAACTAGTAATCCCAAACTAGCAGGTTAATATCCTGGGTATGAGTTCAAATCCTACTGCGGTAAATGACTGAAATCTCAATTCAACCTTCAATAAAATAGACACGCGAAAGCTAACCATTGCTAGCTGTGGTTTGAAAAGCTTACCAGTTTCATGAATTGTAGCACGGTGGCTCAGTGGTTAGCACTGCTGCGTCACAGTGCCAGGGACCCGGGTTCGATTCCATCCTCAAGCGACTGTGTGGAGTTTGCTCGTTCTCCCAATGTCTGTGTAAGTTTCCTCTGGGTTCACTGGCTTTCTCCCACAGTCTAAAGATACGCGGTTTAGGTAGATTGGTTATGCTATATTGCCCCTTGGTGTCCAGGGATGTGCAAGCTAGTGGATTAGCCATGGGAAATGCAGGATTACAGGAGAGGGTAGGGTATTGGTCTGGATAGGATGCTCTTTGGAGCGTTGGTGTGGACCTAATGGGCCGAATGTCCTGCTTCCACACTGGAGGGATTCTATGAATGCCCTGAGGGAAGGAGATCTGGCATCCTTGTCTGGCCTGCAGGTAGTTGATGTTCAGCTCCCCTCTGGACAATTTGGGAGAGGTAATAAATGTGGACCTAGCCAGCAACACACAATTTCCTATGTTATGAATGGAACTAAACAAGCAATGGGTGCATGAGAAGTAGCTGCGGTGGATCATTTGAAGCTGCTTGGTTCCATTGCATTCTGGACCATTGAGAGCTATTGAATGGGAGACACTCCCAAGTTCTTGCCGAAATTCAAACCAGATGGGCCATAGGCACCATCACTTTCATTCAGCTCGGCTCCCATTCCCGCTGTGGACTAAGAACGAAGAAACTTACAGCACAGGAATAGGCCCTTCGGCCCTCCAAGTCTGCGCTGATCCAGATCCTCTATCTAAACCTGTCTCCTATTTTGCAGGCAACAAGCATGGGGCTGGATGAACATCCAGCCCCATGCTTGTTGTCTCGCATTCGCCAGCATCTGCAGTACCTTTTATCTCTGATCCTATTTTGCAGGGATCTGTCCCTGCCCATTCATGTATCTGTCTAGATACATCTTAAATGACGCTATCGTGCCCGCCTCTACCACCTCCACTGGCAACGCATTCCAGGCACCCACCACCCTCTGCGTAAAGAACTTTCCACGCATATCTCCCTTAAACTTTTCCCCTCTCACCTTGAAATCATAACCCCTAGTAATTGAGTCCCCCACTCTGGGAAAAAGCTTCTTGCAATCCACCCTGTCGATACCTCTCATGAATTTGTAGACCTCAATCAGGTCCTCCCTCAACCTCCATCTTTCTAATGTAAATAATCCTAATCTACTCAACCTCTCTTCATAGCTAGCACTCTCCATACCAGGCAACATCCTGATGAATCTCCTCTGCACCCTCTCCAAAGCATCCAGATCCTTTTGTTAATGTGGCGACCAGAACTGTACGCAGTATTCTAAATGTGGTCGAACCAAAGTCCTATACAACTGTAACATGACCTGCCAACTCTTGGACTCAGTACTCTGTCTGATGAATGAAACTATGCTGTCTGCCTTCTTGACCACTCTATCGACCTGCATTGCCACCTTCAGGTTACAATGGACCTGAACACCCAAATCTCTCTGTGCATTAATTTTCCCAGGGCTTTTCCATTTACCATATAGTTCGCCCTTGAATTGGATCTTCCAAAATGCATCACCTCGCATTTGCCTGGTTTGAACTCCATCTGCCAATTCTCCAGCCAACTCTCAAATCTATCTATATTCTTCTGCATTCTCTGACAGTCCCCTTCACTATCTGCTACTCCGCCAATCTTAGTGTCATCTGCAAACTTGCCAATCAGACCATCTATACCTTCCTCCAGATCATTTATGTATATCACAAACAACAGTGATCCCAATATGGATCCTTGTGGAACACCACTTGTCGCAGTTCTCCATTTTGAGAAACTCCCTTCCACTACAACTCTCTGTCTCCTGTTGCCCAGCCAGTTCTCTATCCATCCAGCTAGTACACCGTGGACCCCATGCAACTTCACTTTCTCCATCAGCCTACCATGGAGAACCTTATCAAACGCCTTACTGAAGTCTATGTATATGACATCCACAGCCCTTCCCTCATCTATCAACTTTGTCACTTCCTCAAAAAATTCTATCAGGTTGGTAAGACGTGACCTTCCCTGCACAAAACCATGCTGGCTATCACTAATAAGCCCATTTTCTTCCAAATGTAAATAGATCCTATCCCTCAGTATCTTCTCCAGCAGCTTTCCCACCACTGACATCAAGCTCACCGGTCTATAATTACCTGGATTATCCTTGCTACCCTTCTTAAACAAGGGGACAACATTAGCAATTCTCCAGTCCTCCGGGACCTCACCCATGCTCAAGGATGCTGCAACGATATCTGTTAAGGCCCCAGCTATTTCCTCTCTCGCTTCCCTCAGTAACCTGGGATAGATCCCATCCGGACCTGGGGACTTGTCCATCCTAATGCCTTTTAGAATACCCAACACTTCCCCCCTCCTTATGCCAACTTGACCTGGAGTAATCAAACATCTATCCCTAACCTCAACATCTATCATGTCCCTCTCCTCGGTGAATACCGACGCCAGGTACTCATTAAGAATCTCACTCATTTTCTCTGACTCCTCACATAACTTCCCTCCTTTATCCTTGAGTGGGCCAACCCTTTCACTAGTTACCCTCTTGCTCCTTATGTATGAATAAAAGGCTTTGGGTTTTTCCTTAACCCTGTTTGCTAAAGATACTTCATGACCCCTTTTAGCCCTCTTAATTCCTCATTTCAGATTGGTCCTACTTTCCCGATATTCTTCCAAAGCTTCATCTGTTTTCAGTCGCCTGGACCTTATATATGCTTCCTTTTTCCTCTTTGCGAGTCTCACAATTTCACCTGCCATCCATGGTTCCCTAATCTTGCCCTTTCTATCCCTCATTTTCACAGGGACATGTCTGTCCTGAACTCTAATCAACCTCTCTTTCAAAGCCTCCCACATATCTAATGTGGATTTACCCTCAAACAGCTGCTCCCAATCCACATTCCCCAGCTCCTGACAAATGTTGATATCGTTGGCCTTCCCCCAATTCAGCACTCTTCCTTTAGGACCACTCTCGTCTTTGTCCATCAGTATTCTAAAACTTATGGAATTGTGATCACTATTCCCAAAGTAATCCCCTACTGAAACTTCAACCACCTGGCCAGGCTCATTCCCCAACAGCAGGTCCAGTATGGCCCCTTCCCGAGTTGGACTATATACATACTGCTCTAGAAAATCCTCCTGGATGCTCCTTACAAATTCTGCTCCATCTAAACCCCTAACACTAAGTGAATCCCAGTCACTGGTCGGTTAGCAGGGAATTTGGACAGATTTCCCCTCCTCCTTGACCAGTCAATGCGGATTGTTCTCACTATCTGAAGTTCAGTCCCTCTGGGGGGCAACAGGCCTTGTCTCCCATCTTTCTTGCCACACACTTATCACTCCTGGAGATACTTTCTGCTTATCCTTAGCGGAGCTCGCTGCTTCTCCCATCACAGATCCCCCTCCCAGGCCCAACGTCACAGTGGCAGTTCCATGTCAGTGTGGACTTTATTGCTTCTCCCCAATTCTCTGAGCCCCCAACCTGAAGTCACTGCTGTGAGCAGCTTGCTTGTTGCCCTGTACGATCTGGATCAATACAAGAGATATGAGCTACCAATGCAAAGGGCGATGTGTCTTGCTTAAAGGATAGGGGAGGTGATGGCCTAGTGCTGTTCTTTCCAAACAATTAATCTGGGGTAAAGAAAGGTTCAAATCCCTCTGTGGCAGCTGCTGGAATTTAAGTTCACAGATTTATAGAATCATACAATCACTACAGCGTGGAAGAAGGCCATTCAGCCCATCAACTCACACTGACCCTCTGGAGAACATCCCACACAGACCCACCCCATTCCCATGGCCAATCGACCTAGCCTGCATATCTTTGCTGGGGAGCAGACAAATCAGAGGACCTCCTTGAGGGTTTGTCCTGGGTCTGGCCAGGCTGGCTATAAACAGCAGTGGGCCGTGGAGGGGTGCTATCTCTGCCGACTGTCTGCTCCTCTTTTGCGGCTACATTCAAGTCTAGGTGCCATTTTGAAAACACATTTGAAATCAATTTGAAAAAAAGGAAAATAATGATAGAAAACTGTTGTTGGGGAGAAACCCATCTGTTTCCCTAATATTCTGCAGGAACACAGATCTACTGCCTTTACCTAAATGTATCTCCTGACCCACAGCAATGTGGTTGAATCTTACTGGCCTCTGGGCAATTAGGGATTGGCAATAATGCTAACCAGGCAGGGATGCCCACATGCTGTGAGTGGATTTAAAAAAATGCTTGTACATTGTATTCCAAATACTATGACAACTACTTATTTTGGTTTTGACCATCTGTTAATGGCATGTTGACCTAAATGACTCGTGACTTTTGATGTAATGTTTTACAAGTTGAATGCTGAGTGCTTAGATGTTTTCCAATCAAACTGCTCAAAGATGTTATTACATGCCTGTAGAACAGGTTCGACTTCGTATAGGACTTTGGTTCGACCACATTTGGAATACTGTGTACAGTCCTGGCCGCCACATTACCAAAAGGATGTGGATGCTTTGGAAAGGGTGCAGAGGAGGTTCACCAGGATGTTGCCTGGTATGGAGGGCACTAGCTATGAAGAGAGGTTGAGTAGATTAGGATTATTTACATTAGAAAGACGGAGGTTGAGGGGGGACCTGATTGAGGTCTACAAAATCATGAGAGGTATAGACAGGGTGGATAGCAAGAAGCTTTTTCCCAGAGTGGGAGACTCAATTATTAGGGGTTACGATTTCAAGGTGAGAGGGGAAAAGTTTAAGGGAGATATGCGTGGAAAGTTCTTTACGCAGAGGGTGGTGGGTGCCTGGAACGTGTTGCCAGTGGAGGTGGTAGAGGTGGGCACGATAGCGTCATTTAAGATGTATCTAGACAGATACATGAATGGGCAGGAAGCAGAGGGATACAGATCCTTGGAAAATAGGTGACAGGTTTAGATAGAGGATCTGGATCGGTGCAGGCTTGGAGGGCCGAAGGGCCTGTTCCTGTGCTGTAATTTTCTTTGTTCTTTGTTCTTTGACTTAAGCCCAGCTTCTTGGCTCAGAGTAATGCAGAGTGGCTCAGCTATCTGACTTGTGACTGAGCTCAATTACAGATGCAAATAGACAGAGAGTTTATTACAATGTTCTTACAGGACTCGCTGAGAAAGCAAAAGATCGTTTATTCATTCATTTGGTTTGCTGGCTTCCTTTTAATTATCTCGACCAGTTTGGCTTAGACAGTATTCAGGGAAGAGGCAGAAGGGTTGCTGTGGGAGTGCACTGTGCTTCACAGTTCAGGTACCAGTCGAATTTAGCAGAAAGCAGGACAGTGGCTGTCTACCAGACACACTCTTTTTTAGTCAAACCCTCATCATCTGTCAGACAATTTACATGTAAATGCAGGGACTGTGAGCACGCCATGTAGAACAATTAGCCGAGCACGACCAGCAAAGCACAGGCAATAATCTAAAGCGTCGCAAATCTCCCTCAATGGCAGGAGATTGGAGAAGCCTTCTGGAAACTACATGTTCATCTGCACTTAAACATAAAACACTTGTGTTTAAAAATCAGAGCAGCCAACGCTTAACCCCATCCATAGCAGCGAACTTTCTTTCTGATGAAGTGTGAAGTGACTTCACAAGTGACTTACCTTGTTCTTTCTGAGAGTGCACACGCTGAGACTAAACACCCTTGATTATCTCACAGGGAAATAAAAACCAGGTCAGCTTTCATGAAAAGGCAAATTATTTAACTGGAGCAGTGATTGCCAGTACCAGAAGAGCTGAATATTAAACGAATCTGCCTCAAGCAAAGACATAGGCCAGAGGAAGTGCTTCTCAGGTTTTCTGTGCACTGACTGGTGGAATAACGATATGGATGCCCAGCTAAAGATGTGTCAATTAACACAGGTGCTGGAGCTAGGGTGGGCTTATCGCTTTATCAGCAATCTAGCCAAATTGATTCAACTGATTAATGCCAGCATTGTTTGGGGAGGGGTTGACCTGGACCCAGGTAAATGGGTGAATGTGGATTTCTCTTGTGATCAGGGGATGACTGCCTCATAATCCAGTTTGTTGGATTCTGAGTCCAGATTTGATGGGTTTTGCACTGGAAAATGCTTTTTTTTGGTATTCAATCACAGGATGAGGGCATCACTTGCCAGGTCAGCATTTTTCTTGCCATCCCTAACTGCCAAGAAGTGTCAACAACATTACCGCAGGTCTGGAGTCACGGGTAGGGCAGGATGGGTAAGGAAGGGAGATCTCCTTCCCCTAAAGGATATTAGTGAACCAGATGAGTTTTTCCTGGCAATCAACATTGGATTCATGGTCATCATTAGACCTTAGGTTCAGGCTATCTTTCCTTATTGAATTCTACAAATTCTACCATCCACCATGGTAGCATTCGAACCCAGGTCTTCAGAACATGACCAAGGTCTCTGGATTAATAGCCTGGTGATAATACCACGAGGCCATCACCTCCTCTCCAGATGTGATGAGTTTTATATTGGGTGATGTGCCCAGGTTTGATGGGTTTTGAGATGGCTGGAGGGTCCGTTGTGTGACTGGGGAGTCCACCACTTTCTGGGTATATGGTGCTGGAAGGGTTGAGTAGATGAAGTGGTTTTAGAGGTTTGTGTGCTCCCCATGATCTCATGACTTGGTAGGCTCCTGATGCGGTGACAAAGACTCTTGATGCCATCCTGAATGAACCTTCACCATTTCGCTTGAGTACAAGGCGGGGCCTCCGATAAGTCAGTGGAGTATGTTTGATCGCTTCAGGAAGGCTTAAGAACATTCCTCGAGGATTTATGCTGTGCTCTTGACGTCTCCTGACACTATCAAGTTCTGAATAGAGCAGTTGCATCAGGAGGCTGGTATCATGTGTATGAACAACTTGTATGAATAAAAAAAAAATTTGGAAGTCTTACGATGACCATGAAGCCATTGTTGATTGTCAGGAAAAACCCATCTGGTTCACTAATGCCCTTTCGAGAAGGAAAATACTATCCTTACCTGGTCTTGCCTACATGTGACTCCGGACCCTCAGCAATGTGGTTGACTCTCAACTGCCCTCTGGGCAAATAAGGATGGACAATGAATGCTGGCCCAGCCAGCGACGCCCTCATGCTATGAATGAATTGTTCCACAGGACAGAGCTGATTCTGAGTGACTAGTACCTCAATGTGGAGAAGTTGGCTTGGGGACAGGATGCTGCTACTGAGGTCCCTTGTCTTCCCAAACTGATGAGCTGATGGTAGCTCTTCTCCAATACCCAATGCAGGTTGTGCAAGTCTTTGAAGCTGATGGTATCACAGGAATCACTGACACCCAGTAAATTGTTTGTTTTGGGTTTGAGGTCCTATTTATCAAATCCTCTTTTTCCTCAGTCAGCTGAACGCTGAGATGGCACCTGAGAGGACAGGCAAGAGGTTAGCTTAATCTGATTGCAACTTACAGAATACCAGGAGGCCTGGATTGAGTGAGCATGGAGAAGATGTTTCCACTTCTAGGAGAGACTAGGACCCGAGGGCACAGCCTCAGAGTGAAAGGACAACCCTTTGGAATTGAGATGAGGAGGAATTTCTTCAGCCAGAGGCTGGTGAATTTATGGAACACATTGCTGCAGAGGGCTGTGGAGGCCAAGTCATTGAGTGTCTTTAAGACAGAGATAGATCGGCTCTTGTTGAGTAAGGGGATCAACAGTTAACAGGGAGGAGGCAAGAGGACGGGCATGAGAAGTATAGCAGCCATGATCGAATGGCAGAGCAGACTTGACAGGCCGAATGGCCTAATTCTGCTCCTATATCATACAGTCTAATGCTTAATCCTGTCAGTCAGTGCTCCAACCAGAACAGCATTCCCTCAGTGTTGGCACACAAGGATCAGGAGCGATTTGGGAAGTCCCTCGTTCTGGTGTTTGAACCCCTGACGCTTGAACTCAGAGCTGGAAGTCTCACTCTGACAATCAGTTACAGCTAACTGCTGATGCAGTAAATTCACAACTGGCTACTTTAGTTATGTATAAAACCGAATCGAACGTGTCATGTTTCTGGAGGTCCAGTTGTGGGTGGGCCCCTTTGAGAGCATGTATGGGACAAGAAGAATTTAAAATGAAAATTCCTTGAAAATCAGATTCTAACTAGTTTTTTTAAAGGCAGAGAAATGAAAGATTGCTGAGGGGCCTGAGGCAAGCCTCGATCACACAAGCTGCATGGCAGGGTCTGTTACTAAGAAATGGTAACCTGTAACCTATAACCTCATAGGCCCAATGCTATTTAACACAAAGATGTTTCCGCGAAAAGAACTGACTCCTAGGCTGACTAACTCCTGCCCTCCATCTGAACTTGAGGGATAAGTGCTGAACACTATGTTGTATTCTCAGGTTGACACTCCCACAAAGCGTACTGCACTGCTGGAGTTGCTGTCTTTTGGATGAAATGTTAAAGTGAGGAACTCATCTGATCTCTCTGATGGAGGTAAAAGATCTGACAGCTAGTACATTGAAGGAAAGCAGAGGAGTTCTGAAGTGACACCCTGGGCTGATATTTATCAATCAATCAATTAGCATCATTAAATCAAAGATTTATCTGGGCAATCATGGAGCAATGGCTTTCTCACTGGGGCTGGTTCCATTTGCAAAAGACACGAGAACAAGAGACCATGGATTGAAAGAGACATGCAGTCGATGCAAGGATGTTGTGTAAAGATACTTTTCCACTCAGTGAGTAATCCGATTCTGGCATACACTTCTTGGAAATGTGGAAGAGTCAGGTTCAACAGAGGCATTCAAGAGGGCATTAGATGTGTTTTTTTGGATCGTAGTGGTGTATAGGGACAGGGGGCAAGACATGAGATTGGCTGGAGGTGATGGAATCAGTGTAGGCACTATAGGCCGAATGGCCTTACTTTGTATGGTAAAACATACTGTTGTTCTGTAATGAAGCGGTCCAAATGATCAGCAAGAGAGATAAGTTCAAATCTCGCCAAAACAATGGATGGAATTTGAAATTAAGGAATAAATCTGCAGTATAAAGCCAGTTTCAGAGTTCGTGAACATGACAACTGTTGTTGATTGCTGTGAAAACTGATTAATGTGCACCAATGAGATTTAGGGAAGGAACTGTATCTGGACAGATGCATGAGTAGGTGGGGAGCAGAGGGATACAGATTCTTAGGAATTGGGCGATAGGTTTAGACAGTGGATTTGGATCGGCACAGGCTTGGAGGGCCGAAGGGCCTGTTCCTGGGCTGTAAGTTTTCTTTGTTCTTCTTTGTTCTTGAAATCTACCATCCTTACCTTGTCTGGCCTACATGTGACTCCAGGCCCAATTAGGGATGGGCAATAAATGCTGACCTAGCCAGTGATGCCCTCATCCCATGAATGAAGTTATTCAGCTCAGGGACAATTCAGGAGCAGCAACAAATATTGGCCTTGCCAGTTAAATGCAAATCCCATGAAAATATAACGGAAGAAAGATGAAGGAAGATTGTTGTTTGTGGGAGCCTCGCTGAGTGCAAATTGGCTGCTGAGTTTCTCTGACATTACAACAGTGGCTGCTTTTCAAAAAGACAGCTCATTGCTTACAAAGGACTTTGAGAAGTCCAGTAGTTGTGAAAGACGCTATACAGATGCAATCTCTTTCTTCCTCCTTTTCTCTCTTCTAAGTAGAAAGGTCCCGTCCTGGGATCCATTCCATTATAGGACAAGCTCGTCAAAGCTCTGCTTAAATA
>JAHRHZ010000222.1:1212047-1229348 GCA_024137785.1 Ginglymostoma cirratum
CACTTAATGATGGAATATTATTAATCTGAAAGATGTCCTATGACGAGGGTCTTGTGGTACTGCTGGAATCACACTGGATTGGGGATGCTTTGGGAAATGGTGTTGAGACAGCTCACTGGTTCAGTTCTGCTGCTGCCAGGGAAGTTTCCCCATTAACGGGCACCTGGAGACACTGGCCCATTGCCACGGAAGTTGAAGACCAATTTAATAGATGGTAGTTCCAAACAGCAAAGAACAATACAGCACAGGAACAGGCCCTTCGGCCCTCCATGCCAGCACTGACACATTTTGCCCTTCCATACTAAAACTGTCTTCACTTACAGGATCCGTATCCCTCTATTCCCTTCCTATTTATGTATTCATCCTGGTGCTTCTTGAATTCTGCTATTGTGCCTGCTTCCATCATTTCCTCTGGCAGTGTGTTCCAGGCACTCACCACTCTTTGTGTGGAAAACTTGCCTCACACATCTCTTTTGAACTTTTCCACCCTGCACCTTGAACCTGTGTCCCCTAGTAATTGACCCCTCCACCCTGGGAGTAAGCCTCATACTTTCCACCTTATCCATGCTATTCTCAATCTTATAAACTATTATCAGGTTGCCCCATAACCTCCTGCATTCCAGTGAAAACAAACCCAGTCTGTCCAACCTTCCTTCATAGCTAAAATCCCTCATTCCAGGCAACATTCTGGTAAACCTTTTCTGTACCCTCTCCAAAGCATCCACATCCTTCTGGTAGTGTGGTGACCAGAACTGTACACAATATTCCAAATGTGGTCTAACTAAAGTTCTATAAAGCTGCAGCATAACTCGTCTATCCTGATACTCAATGCCCCTTCCAATGAAGGCAAGCGTGCAATGGGCCTTTTAACTACCTTACCTACCTATGCTGCTATCTTCAGTGATCTGTGGACCTGCACACCCAGATCCCTCTGCATATCAATACTCCCAAGGGTCTTACCATTTATTGTATAATTCCCACCTGTAACTGACTTTCCAAAATGCATTACCTCACATTTGTCTGGATTAAACTCCATCTGCCTTTTTTCTGCCCATGTCTCCAACTGATCTATATCTTGCTGCATCCTCTGACAATCCTCATCACTATTCGCAACTCCACCAATCTTTGTATCATCTGCAAACTTACTGATTAGACCAGCTACGTTTTCCTCCAAATGATTTACGTAGACCATGAACAGCAGAGGTCCCAGCACTGATCCCTATGGAACACAACCAGTCTCAACCCTCCATTCCAAAAAGCATCTTTCCACTGCTACCCTCCGTCTCCTATGACTAAGCCAATCAGATCTGATTTCTTTGCAGGCACCCTGGCACTTTGTTGCCAGTGGAGCCCACTCCCATTGTTTGGAGAGGCTGCCAGCTCAATGGAGTTGGCTTGGGGTCTGAGCGGATTCTGAGCCAAATGCACCTATTGCCCAGGAAGGACTACCCCCGGGACTCAAGCAATTCAAACATAAGGATTTCACCTCTGTTTTGACAGAGCTAGTTTGAAAGGAATTACTCATTGGATTTGGATGTTGCTGCAATGGCAGCATTTTTACCCATCTCTAATTGCCCCTGAGCACAGTTAAGATTCAGCCAGATTACAAATGAATCTGCAGTCACATGGAGGCCAGACCAGGTAAGGATGGAGAATTTCTTTCCCTGAAGGATATTAATGAACTGGGTGAATTTGTGTCTGTCTAATAGCTTCACCTCTCAGGATGTTGCTTGGTCGTATATGCCTGTGAAGGTGTCTTTGTCATTGAGTCTCCCTTGGCACCACCAACTTGCTTCGGCTCCTGGGCAGTCAACTGCTGGCTGATGATGCTGTGACGTTGCTGGCCCTCTGTTTAGGCACATGCACATTGCTCAGAACAGTGAGTGCAGATTTGCCCAGTTGGGAGGCACAAGGTGAATAAGTGTGGGGCACAAGAGCCCCAGTTACTTCTCTCCTCAGGCTCCCGAAGCCCATTCCCTCAGTTTCTCCCTGGGGAGGTGTTGCCTGCCCTGCTGAATATTTTGAACATTTTCCATCTTGATTTCAAATTCTGGCACTCACAGAATGAATGTTAGAGGTTTTGCCATTGTTGTGATACGAGGGAGGTGATGCAAAATATGTACACAGCAAGATCTCAAGCAAGAAGGTAAGGATTCGTCTTTGTTTCATCATGTCGCCTGTGAGATAACGGTGAACATTTTGGGTCTGGTGACCCTTCCTCAGAAATGATGTTAGCTGGGAAAATGTTGGTTTATCTGCAGAAAATAGGGTGTAGGGTGGGGTAAGGCGTAAACTAAAGGATAAATGATGGAAGCCGAAGACAGAGAACAGCAGTTGGATAGACAAAGGAGTTGATAATGATCTGGCTGGGAGGGTGAATAGTTGTTAATGGGAACCGAAAGAATTGTGGAAGCCGTAAATCAGGAACAAGAACAGAAGTTGCTGGAAAAGCTCAGCAGGTCTGGCAGCATCTGTGAACAAAAAATTAGAGTTAATATTTCGGTCCGGTGACCCTTCCTCAGATCTTAGTAATGGGGACTGTTAGTGGGGATTGTTAGTGACTAATAATAAGTAGTGTGTGACGGCAGGCTGTGTGGTAACAAGGCCTGGTGTGTGGGGTAGGGGGCTGGGACATGGGAGAGTTTAGGCCCTAAAATTATTGAACTCAATATTGAGCCCAGAGGGCTGCAGGATCCCCAAGTGGAAAATGAAGTCTTCCAGCTTGCACTGAGCTTCGCTGGAGTACTACAGCAAACGAGAGACGGAGGTGTTGGCCAGGGAACAGGGTGGTGTGTTAACGTGGCAGACAACTGGAACCATCTGTCTGTGCCTTGTAGATAGTGCACGGGCTTTGGGGAGTCAGGATGTGAGTTATTCATTGCAATGTTCCTGGCCTCTGACCTGATCTTGTAGTCACTGTGTTTATGTGGCAAGTCCAGCTCAGTTTCTGGTAAATGGTAACCTCCAGGATATTAATAATGGGGGATTCAGAGATTATAAAATAATTGCATGCCAAGGGGCCATTTTCAGATTCTCTTTTGCTGAAGATGGTCATTGCCAGGCTTTGTGTCAATACAGTGTAGAGCTGGAGAAACAGCTCCACACTGTATCAACTCTGACTTCCAGCAGTTCTTGCTTTCTCCTGGCATTTGTGTGGTGCAAATGTCACGTGCCACTTGTCAGCGCAATTCTGGATATTGTCCAGATCTTGTTGCATTTGAACACTGACTGCTTCAGAATCTGAGGAGTCACAAATGGTGCTGAACATTATGCAATCATCGGCGAACATCCCCACTTCTGACGTCCTGGAGCTGAGATGACTGACCTCCAATAACCACAACCATCTTCCTATGTGTCAGGTATGACTCCAACCACCGGAGAGTTTGTCCCCTGATACCCATTTTGCTAGGGGTCCCTGATGTCACGCTCTGTCAAATGCAGCCTTGATGTCAAGGGCTGTCACTCTCACTCACCTCTGGAATTCAGCTCTTTTATCAATGTTTGAACCAAGGCTGTAATGAAGTCAGGAGCTGAGTGGTCCTGGCGGAACCCAAACTGGGCGTCACTGAGCAGGTTATTGCTGAGCAGGTGCTGCTTGATAACACTGCTGATGATACCTTCCATCACTTTCCTGATGATCGAGAGGAGACTGATGGGGCGTAATTGTCCGGGTTGGATTATTTCTGCATTTTGTGTACAGGATATACTTGGGCAATTTTCCATATTGTCACGTAGATACCAGTGTTGTAACTGTACTGGAACAGCTTGGCTAGGGGAGCGGCAAGTTCTGGAGCACAAGTCTTCAGTACTATTGCCGGAATGTTGTCAAGGCCCATAGTCTTTGCAGTATCCAGTGTCTCCAACCGTTTCTTGATATCACGTGGAATGAATTGAATTGGCTGAAGGCTGGTATCTGTGATGCTGGGGACCACTGGAGGAGGCTGAGATGGATCATCCACTCGGCACTTCTGGCTGAAGATTACTGCAAATGCTTCAGCCTTATCTTTTGCACTGATGTACTGGTCTCTTCTATCATTGAGGATGGGGATATTTGTGGAGCCTCCTCCTCCAGTGAGTTGTTTAATTGTCCACCATCATTCACGACTGGATGTGGCAGGACTGCAGAGCTTAGATCTGATCCGTTGGTTGTGGGATCACTTAGCTCTATCTATCGCTTGCTGCTTTCGCTGTTTGGTGTGCAAGTTGTCCTGTTTGGTGACTTCGTCAGATTGGCACCTCATCTTCAGGTATGCCTGGTGCTGTTCCTGGCTTGCCATCCTGAACTCTGCAAGGAACCAGTGTTGATCCCTGGCTTGATGGTAATGGTTGAGTGGGCGATATGCCGGTCTATGAGGTTGCAGATTGTGCTGGAGTACAATTCTGCTGCTGTTGATGACCCACAGCGTCTCATGGATGCCCAGTCTTGAGTTACTAGATCTGTGCGAAGCCTGTCCCATTTAGCACGGTGATAGTGCCACACAACACAATGGCTGGGGGACTTCATCTCCACTGTACGGTGGTCACTCTTACTGATACTGTCATCAACAGATGCACCTGCAGTCAGCAGATTGGTCAAGTATGTGTTTCTGTCTTGTTGGTTCCCTCACCACCTGCCTAGCAGCTTTGTCTTTTAGGACCTGATCAGCTCAATCAATAGTGCTGCTGCCGAGCCACTCTTGGGGATGGGCATTGCAATCCCCCATTCAGAGTACATTCTGATATTTATAATCTGATCATTCTAATAGATCTTGTGCAGGGCAATGTTGTTTCCGTCTTTTCTCTTGTGTAATAAACTTTTCTTTGACGAAAGTACATTGGCAGCCTGTTGTGAATATTTTCAGTGACTAATCTCCGTAGAAAACAGAAATAAAAATAACATTTATGGTCTGTGAAGCCACTCTGTGATCTGACATGTCATTATCATCAACTGGGATCCCAACAACGGGTATTGTTCCAAAGACTCTGAGGAGGACCAGGCATTAGGTGTCTCTGCTCAATATCCCTATTCTATACTGCCTATAGGTCCATATGGCATCTTAAAAGGGGAAATGCTTATGGCACACCTCAGTGTTATCCATTTCAGACCTTTTCAGGCACATACGCAAGAGGCTGTGAATAGCGACTGAGTGCAGCTTTCGAAAATGGTTTGGGGAAATATTGAAGGATAACATTTTTCATCAGTCTGGACAAAAGGAATTGGATCAAGTAGCTTGCTTTTCAAAATAGCTGATATCGACTTGATTGCCCAAATGGTCTCCTTCTGTACATGATGTGCTATGATTCTGTGATACCGTAAGTGCCCCTCAGCACCACGTGGGAAAATGGGATCCCTTCATCTGCATGTTGTGGATTTAATTCCCGCCCCAGAACTGAGGGAATGCTGCACTGTTGAAGGATTAGGGTAAGGACCAATGCGATCTCTTAAAGAGTAGCCAAGTTCCTTCCAGCGTCTTGGTCCAGTATTCATTGCTCAACCAGCATCATGGAAAACACTAGCTGGTCATTTATTGCACTGCCATTTGCATTGTGTGAAATTGACAGCCACATTCTCCTTACTTCCAACAGTGGCCAACACTTCAAAAATACCCCATCGTAAAGCTTGGCAGCATTTCCGGGGTCTGGGAGAGAGCTGTATAAATTCTTTCTCCATTCCTGGAGGAGCTATCTTGCACTGGGATGATTTTGAGGAGACTGGGAGCAGGGGAAACCCTGTGTCTGCAGAATATTTCGGGGAGAAACGAAACAGATGGGACGGAGTTCTGACTCTGCACCTCCACATGCCCAGAGGCTGGTTTGAAGGAGTTTCTAATGTTGTATGGAATTAAAAATCAATTTAAATGCTACATCTGTGAAGAGGCCTGCTCTATGACGACGCTGAGGCGCTCTGGCCCTGTATCTCCATCGCTGATGCAGTGATGTGGATAATTAAATAGAACACATTGAAAATACTGAGAGCTAGGGAGTTTCATACTGAGAAATCACTTGGAGCTAGCAGATTAATAAATGGTTATATTTGCCACCATATGCTGCAGCTAAATCATAAACATTTTTTACAATCTGCTCATCCGTGTTTCAGTGTATCAGATCCCAAGCAAGATGAAAACTTCAGTGATGATCATTGCCCTGCTACCACTCTCTCTGCCTCTCCCTTTCTACCTCCTTCAATTCCACAATTGCAATTAACTGCTGCAATAAAAGTGAAGTGGAATTTTGGGCTCGATATGAAAACTGCATTGGAAAAGAAAACGAGGCAAGCCCGTAAAGGAGCTGCTTTCTTCTGGTACACAATTGCCTTTCTTGCTGGATTATTTTCAGGCAGTAACAAGGCACATGGGACTTGGAATGAGACCAGGGGAGGAAGAGCCAGGTTACTGACGCGCTTACATTGCCACATGATCATTCCGACTGCCATGACAACCGTAATGAGATGAAGACAAAAAGTAATTAAGTAAAATGCAGTGTTTGATGCCCTGCTCTGGGCTGAGTTTAAAGAATCCCACCTGGGGGAAGGGGAGTGAACCAATTGCCTGCTGTAGTGCAGTGACGCTCGGGCGAAGGAGGACGATAAGGACGTGGTCTGGACTAGTCTGGTAATTCTGTGATTATGGAAGATTGAGGTAGAATCTAATTGAAGTGTGAAAGGATTTGATAAGTAAGACTTGAGTGAAACTATTTTCTCTGGTAGGCAGTGAAGCCCAAATCAAGGAGACAGAACCCTATAATTACAGCCAGACGATTCGGGTTGGTCTCTGTTCTTCACACAAACAGTGATAGAAATCTGGAACTCTCTAGCCCAGAAAGACATTGAGGATGACGGTCAAGTGGAAACTTAAAGTCAGATCAGACTTGCAATGTTGCCTCTGTTTTTCTCTCCACAGAGACCTTGCTGGGTTTCTCTAACACTTTCTGTGTTTGTTTGAGCATTAAATCTACTCTGAATGATCATTTCTAAGTGCTGCCCTTGTCAACCTGATTGGCCATATGCTTACACAATTCTGTGTGACACTTGAAATTCTTTCATGAAGTGTGGGTGTCCACGGTTTTGCTGCAAACTGAATTGCTTTCCAGGCCATTTAGAATCATAGAATAGAAGCCCTATAGTGTGGAAACAGGCCCTTCGGCCCAACAAGTCCACACCAACCATTGGAGCATCCCACCCAGCCCCATCCTCCTATAGCCCACCTAATCTACAGAACCCTGAGCACTATGGACAATTTAGCGTGGCCAATCCACCTAACCTGCATATCTTTGGACTGTGGGAGGAAACCAGAGCAACCGGAGGAAATCCACGCAGACACAGGGCGAATGTGCAAACTCCACACAGACAGTCACCCAAGGATGGAATTGAACCCGGGTCCCTGGTGCTGTGAGGCAACAGTGCTAACCACTGGGCCACCATGCTGCCCAATCGTAGAGGTCTACTCCATGAAAACAGACCCTTTGGCCCAACTTTCTCATGCCACCCAGTTTTCACATCAATCAACCACACTGCCGCCATTTTGGAATCACCTGCCCTAAAGGGTATTAGTGAACCAGATAGCACTTCCCCCTTACAACACTAGTAAGGGAAGCTTTGTATTCCATAATCCCATTAGATAGGCTTTCAAACTATTCCATACAGCACTGATCTGGGTCTCCGGATTTCTGGCCCAGTGACATTAACACTATGCCACCATCACTCCATTCAAGTCTTGCATGAGAACACTCCATCTGTATCTCTTCAACTCTGTCTTTGGTGGGCTGGGTTGGGGGCAAGGGGAGAGGAATTTTCCAGAGTTCGAATTTCTTTTTCTTTCTTTCTTGCTCCACCCAGGAGATCGAATGGTCATCTGGGGGAGGGGAAAGGGAATGGGGTAGGTGTGGTTGAGGGGGGAGCAAAGGTTGAGGAGCAAGGATATGTTTGATCAGGGTACTGTAGTCACCAGGGTGTACAGTACTGGCCATCAATCTCTTAGGTTCACATGTTCCTTCTTTCACTTACACAGGGCCTTGAGAACGCACCTCGAATATTGTGCCCAGTTTTGACCAATGGTATACTTGGGAGTACAGGGAACATTTGCAAGATTGATTCTGGGGATGAGAAGGTTGGCCTATGTGTAGACATTAAGTTGAATGGGGACATATCCTCTGCAGCCTGGAAGAATGCAGGGTGAACTAATCACAACGTATAAAGTCTTTGACAGGGTAGATATTGGGAGGCTGTTTTCTGAGGCTGTAGAGTCTAGAATTAGGGGTCATAGTTTGAGGATGTGGGATTGCTGATGAGGATGACACTTCAGCCAGATAATTCTGAATAGATCATGGAATCCCTACAGTGTGGAAACAGGCCCTTTTGCCCAACAAGTCCACACTGACCCTTGGAGCATCCCACCCAGACCCAATTCCCTATAACCCACCAAATCTACAGACCCCTGAACACTATGGGCAATTTAGCATGGCCAATCCACCTTGCCTGCACATCTTTGGACTGTGGGAGGAAACCGGAGGAAAGCCACGCAGACACGGGGCGAATGTACAAACTCCACACAGACAGTCGCCTGGGCGTGGAATTGAACCTGGATCCTCAGTGCCGTGAGGCAGCAGTGTCACCTTATATAAATGCATATCTTTCTTGTTAAGTAACAGGCACCCAGATGTAATCACACATATCTGGAGCAGATGGGACTTGAACCCAGGCATCTTGAGTCTAAGGTAAGTACACTACCACTGTGCCACAAGAGTGCTACAAGCATTAAAGTTGCGGCTGGAAACATACAGACTTTGTCAGTAAGGGGATTGAACCCATGATCATGGAGTTATTAGCAGCATGCTGTAACCAGCTAACTGACGACAATTTTTTCGAATTCTCTGCCCTAGAGGGCAGTGATTGCTCATTTATGGCTGAGATAGCATGATTTTGGGGTTCAACAGGAATTAAGGAATATGGACATACGATGGGAAGGTGGAGTTGAGGTAGAAGGTTGGCCATGGTTGCATTGAATAATGGACAAAGTTCGAGAGACTGTCAAAAGCTCCTTGTCCTGCTGCTAATTTCATGTTCTTGTTCTGTAAAGGCAATTGGCAAAATATCCTGACGTCATTTTGGTCAGAAAGCTGAAACCTCATGGGACCACAGAGTAACTGCCCGATTACATGGAGATCTGACCTGTGAGAACTGACTTGGCAACACAATGAGGCCTGGTGATAAATGGAAACATTTTTGCTTCAGGATAAACTAATCAGTGGTGCACCCCAGGGATCTGTTCAGCAGGCCCTGTGCTATTTACAGCATTAGCCATATCTGTAATTCTTTTATTAAGAAGTGAGGGCAGGTAATGAAATGATTATTTTGAAGGAAAATTTGACCAATTAAATTCATGAGCTTGAATGTGCCATAAGGGCCTTAATGTGGATAAATATGGCATAACACATATTGAACCAAGTAACTGTAAACCAGTGTATTCCTTAAAAGGTCCCTATTTTGAGAAAGGTCAGTGAGGCTGTGGGAGTGAGCTGAGAATATATAAAGTGAATTAATGTGGAATTTGTTAGGTATTCACATAAAGGCTGGTCCATCGCAAACTAATTTTAGAACAAATTTAACATGAAAGGGCCCCTGCTAAATGGGAATGGACAAAGTACACCCTTAACCAAAATTTAACTTAAGAAATAAATGCTGGAGCACTTCTTAGAGATCATCCAGCTTTCTCCAACTTTCAAGAAGATCACAGCTGATCTTTTATCACAAGTGCGCTCTCGTGCACTATCTCAGTTCCCTGAATACACCCAAAACCTACCAGTCTCTGCCTTGAGGATACTCATTGACTGAGCGTTCATAGCGATTCTAAAAATTCACAAAGCTTCAAGTGAAAAAATTTCTCCTCACTTCAGTATGAGAAGGCTGACAATCTGAAATAAAACAAAGAACTGTGGATTCTGGAGATCTGAAACAAAAACAGAAATTGCTGGAGAAACACAGGAGGTCTGGCAGCATCCATGAAGAGTCACCATACACAAGGTGCTAACTCTGTTTCTCTCTCTCCACAGACTTGCTGAGTTTCACCAGCAATTTCTGCTCAAATTCTGAGATTCTGATCCCATATTTTAGATACACCAACTGGGGGGAATATTTCCTGGCAGCTATATTGTCAAACAGCTTCAACCAACTTTTATTGCTAAGTCCTAATTACCCTGACAAAGATAGATGTGAGATGCATTCTTGCACTGTGGCAGTCCTGTGTGGTATAGTGACACACATCGGAAGGAATTTTGACTCAGCGACAGTAAAAGAATCACAATTTAGTTCCAAGTCATTATGATGCTTGACGTGGAGGGGCTCTGAGAGCAATGCCTTTGACTCTAAATGCCCTCTGAAATTCCCGGGGAAACCATTTCAAACTTGGTTTATAGTCCCTTCAGCTGAGTTAATGGCACATAAAGAGGCTAGTCATCCTCTTGACTTTATGCCAGCGCCCCAAGGAACAACCCAGGCAGCCCCACTCATCTATTTGATCTGGGGTTCCTGAGACTTCACTTATTTCAGCTGACTGTCTAATTTTGTTCTGAAATCACATTTTGCTCTCAAATTATCCACATAGGGTATTAGGAGATGTGGAGCAAAAGCAGGGAAAATGAGGTTAGGTACGCATCCTGGGAGAAAGTGGCACGGTAATAATGTCACTGGGTTAGTGATCTCTGTTAGTGGCAACTTGTTAAATTTTAAAACATTCAATGAATCAATCTGGAATATGAAGCTAGTCTCAGTAATGGTGAGTAAACACTGATCCATTGTCATAAAATTTAACGTCCTGGGGAAGTGTGGAGAATGAAATCTACTGCCTTTGCCTGCACTGATCTACAAAGAAACTATGAAGGAATGAGGAGCAATTTGGCCATGATGGATTGGGAAAAAGCATGAAAAGATTACATAGAATCCCTACAGTGTGGCAACAGGCCTTTTGACCCATTGAGCCCACACTGACCGTCCAAAGAGCTCGTCACCCTCCTACCCTAATCCGTGTAACCCTGCATTTTCCATGGCTAATCCACTTAGCCTGCACATCTTTGGGCGGAAACCGGAGCACCTAGAGGAAACCCACGCAGATGCGGGAAGAAATGTGTTGTTGTTCAAGGGTGGAATTGAACCTGGGTCCCTGACACTGTGAGGCAGCAGTGCTAACCACTGAGCCACTGTGCTGCTAAATTCAATAGTTGAGAAGTAATGTCTATTAATCAAGATGCACTGCATGGTCTTTGGGGGTAGGTTATCTCTGTTGGTTGATGGCTGGTTTGTAATGCAGAGTGAAGGCAAATGGTATGGGTTCTATTCTTGCACCAGCTGAGGTTACTGTGCAAGTCCTACTTTCTCAACCTTTCCCCTTGCCTGAGATGTGGTGACCCTCAGATTAAACTGGTCACAAGTTGTCTCTCTCTAATGAGAGAGCAACCCTATGGGACTATTTTGATTTTACCTGGCTAAATGGTCTACATCAAATTGTACCACCAACCTATTGTAATGATCCTGAATGAGATCACCAAATCACTTGTAATTTGATTACAAAGCAGTAATTGTTATTTTTAAAGTAAGCATAAATTGAGATCCAGGGTATTATGAAGGCAATGAAGCCAAAAGCCACAGTTATGAACAAACGACAGTAAACTTAACTCTACAACATCAGAACAGTAATATAACCTACAATACTTGTACAACTCATTACTAACATCCAGAATTAGCTGTGGTAAATCCCGCTAATTAACTGTGATCAAACACTCAATATAAATACAAATTTGATGAAGCAAAATCCCATGATTTTCTCAGCAGCTCCCCAAGACATTAATGATGTAAGTGGATCATCAAACCTCTTCAAAATTCATGAAGGATTACAATCCTTCATTCTTACTGATCTGGCCTTGAATCATAGAACCTCCTACAGTGTGGAAGTAGGGCCTTTGGCCCATTGAGTTCACATTGACCCTCCAAAGAGCATCCCACCCAGACCCAACCCCCTACCTTATTCATGTGGCCCTGCATTTCCCATGGCTAATCCACCTAACCTACACATCTTTGGACTGTGGGAGGAAATTGGAGCACCTGAAGGAAGCCCATACAGACATAGGGAGAATGTTCAAACTCCACACAGATAGTAGCCCAAGGGTGGAATCAAACTCAGGTGCTGTGAGGCAGCAGTTCTAAACACCGAACTACCGTGCCATCCCTTGAGTCCTGCGCTGCCTAAAGCTTGGTTTCAACAATATAAAGCCATCCAACAGCTCATAACTTTTCACTGTGTTCCCAATTACATAGACTCGGAAACTAAGTACAGTACAATAATTTTTCAGCTATGCAGTGGACTGGCTCATTTCTGCATGACGTTACTTCTTTTTCCTCTAGGGATTCCCTGAACCCCAGGAATACAGAGCTATTCAACTTCTCTAGATCGTCACTGAACAATCCAACTCATTGTTGTGCAGTTGCCTTTCGCAGCATATTTAACAGAATTTCTGCTTAACAAAGAAGCTCTGTCTCTTCAGTGATTTGTGAACAGCCCTCGAAATCCTTGCAATTAGTCCTGCCCCTATTTCTAGGCATAATTGCATGCAATTAGGCTTGGAACAGTGAAATGCAGCAAAGCCTTAAAACTCTCTTTACCCCTGAAAGTTACTTACAATGTTGTAATTTTCACAGAATGCTGCCTTCCAGTATAAATTACATATCACAGCAGAAAGCAAAGGAATTCATCACAAGGCATTTGGCACGTTTGCCTGCATTGCTCAGACCATTGAGTATAGGAGTTGGGACGTCATGTTGAGGTTGTCCAGGACATTGGTGAGGCCACTTTGGGAATACTGTGTACAATTCTGCTTGCACTACTGAAGGAGGATGTTATTAAACTGGAGAGAGTTCAGAAAAGATTTACCAGGATGTTGTTGGGACTGGAGGGCTTGAGTTATAAGGAGAGGCTTGATAGGCTGGGACTTTTTTCACGGAAGCGTAGGAGGTGAGGGCTGACCTTATACAGGTTTATAAAATCATGAGGGGAACAGATAAGGTGAATAGCAAAGGTCTTTTCCATAGGGTAGGGGAATTCAAAACCAGAGGGCGTATTTTTAATGTGAGAGGAGAAAGATTTATCAGAGACCTGAGGCACAACCTTTTCACACAGAGGCTGGTTAATATGTGGAATGAACTGCCAGAGGAAGTGGTAGATGCGGGTACATTACAGCAGTTGAAAAGCATTTGAATGGGTACATGAATAGGAGAGGTTCCGAAGGATATGCACCAAACTTAGGGAAGTGGGACAGGTTTAGTTTGGGAAACGTGGTCGGCATGGATGAGTTGGATCAAAGAGTCTATTTCAATGCTATATGTCTCTGTGACTCTATACACATTCCTGTCACATTCAAACATTCAACGAGAATCACAGAGTGTAACTTTACAAAAGGAGGCCATTCAACCCATTGTGCCTGCACCTCCTTATTAAACAAACATCATTACCCAGTGCCAATCTCCTGCTTTTCCCCCACACCCTTGCACATTATTTTTACCGAAAATAATCATGCAATATCCTCAATTGAGCCTACCTCCACCACATTCCTTGGCAATGCATTCTGTACCCGAACTGCTTGCCATGTTATAAAAGCTTCTCTTCACATCACCCTTGCCACTTTTGCCCTTTAAATGAATGTCCCTCTTGTTCTTGTTCCTTTTATGAGAGGGAACGGTTTCTCCTTATCCACTCTATCCTGCTTACTTATGATTTTGGAAACCCCTGTCATATAGAGAAAGCCGAATCAAAGATTTGTAACAAAAGAAAGTGAATACTGCATTCAATAAAAGGAGGTGGTTGATAAGATTGGCAGGAAAAAAATTGATAAGCCCGGGGAATGGGAGCAATTTAGAATGCAGCAAAGGAGGACCAAGTAACTGATTAAGAAGGGAAAAGAGAATATTCAAGTATCATCAGCCAGCTTTTATTGCTGAGTCCTAATTACCCTGGTGAAGGCAGTGATAAGCTGTATTCTTGAATTGTATCTAGTTTGAAATGTAAAGGTGGACAGTAAATGTTCTTTAGGTATATTAGTGGGAAAGGATTAGCTGGAACAAATGTGGGCTCATTACATTCGGAAACAAGAGAATTAATAGTGCAGAACAGGGAAATGTTGGAAAAACTAAACAATTATGTCGCAGCTGTCTTCAAAGAAGCAGAAGGCCACTTTTGGAATACTCCATTTAATTCTAGTCTCTCTACTTCAGGAAAGATGTTGTTAAACTTGAAAGGGTTCAGAAAAGACTTCCAAGGATGTTGCCGGGATTGGAGAGTTTGCGCTTTAAGGAGAGGCTGGAAAGGCTGGGGCTATTTTCCTTGGAGCGTCAGAGGCTGAGGGGTGACCTTATAGAAATACAGAAAATTTCCCAGATTAATAAGGTGACTAAGGGACTTGAAAACATTTAGGAACTAAAATATATTGATACTGGTAAAGAGGTAGTATTTGTAAAATTAACTGGATTGAAGATTGATAAATCTCTAGACCTGATCATCTTCATTTCAGAATGTTGAAGGAGGTGGCTACAGACCTAAAAATGAATTGCAGGTTACCAGCCTGTTGATGACACCTTCCATCACTTTACTTCATGAGCTGTGTGTGGTCCTCAGGTTCTACTGGTCCTGGCTGTCCAAAGCAGCCACCAGCCTGTCCGGAGGGACAGATAGACAGTGACTGGACTCATAGAGTCATAGTCATAGAGTCATTGAGCACAGAAACAGACTCTTCAGCCCAACTCATCCATGCCGCCCGTAATCCCAAGATAAACTAGCCCTACCTCCCTGTGCTTGGCCCATATGCCTCCAAACATTTCTTATTTATGTTCTTATCCAAACGTCTTTTAAACGCTGTAACTGTAACTGCATCGTCCACTTCCTCTGGAAGTTTATTCCACACACGACCTACTCACTGTGTAAGAAAAATGCCCCTCATGTCCTTTTTAAATCTTTCTCCTCTCACCTTAAACATATACCCGAGTCTTAACATCCCCCAGCCTTGGGAAAAGACATCCGCCATTCACCTTATCTACACCTCTTGTTATTTTATAAGCTTCTATGAGGCCACCTCTCAACTCCTCATGCTCCAGTGAAAAAAGCATCCCAGTCTATCCACCCTCGCCTTATTACTCGAACCCTCCATTCCCGGCCACATCCTGGTAAATCTCTTCTGAGCCCTCTCCAGCTTGATGATATCCTTCTGATAACCAGAGACCAGAACTGGACCAGAACTACCACAGCCTCTTGGTGATTGCCTGTCACATATCTGTCTGCTGCTCCTGTCCTTCCCAATGCCCGTGGACAAAGTCCCTGATCGTTATCACTACAGGGTCTTCTCCTGCCTGGGGCTGAGCAGGAGCCTAGTCTCCGAGGGACAGAGAAATGTGTTATTTCTCCCTTGGCCAGTTGCAGATCTATCTCAGTGGGGCACCTGTCAGGCTGTGCTCCCTCACTCCCTAAGCCTAAAATTCTCGACATACCAACTTCTCGCCATATTCCCTTGCTGTTCTTCATTGAGCAGGGCAGCTTCGGAATGCCAGTGCCCATCCCGACCCTGCAAGGATTGCTGGTCTTTCTTCAGCTATCTGCTGAGCAGTGAGTTACGCACATGGTGTTCCCTATTGCTGGAAATAAAAGCTCATCTTTACAATTGTCCAATTGCTTACGTGTCTGTGACATTCCCTGAGTGGATAATGACAAGCTGTTGGTCTCCAGTGGATACTGGGAACTGACCAGCGGTGATTTAGAGAGCCTTTGATGGGTTTTAGGTAAGGACGGGTAAACTGTGTGGCCTGGTGGTGAAATATTGATGAGGTTGAGAGAACTGGAGTTGAATATGTGAGTGAACGTCAGTCACGTTGACTGCATGCCCTGAGCAGTGTGGCTGCCGTGTATTTTGCTGGTGAGGGGCAGTGCTGGATTACCAACACGTACCCATGTGCACAGTGGCTTTTAAAGACTGGCATGGGCAACAGAGACGCCAGTCTTTTAGCAGATATCCACTGGGTGGCATGTTGTTGTGCGAACGACATGTACCAAAATGGGGCTAGAATTGAGCAAGACGGATGCTATGGAGGGTGGGGGTAGGCAGTTACTAAGATGTGTTTGGTAATATATGATGAGGAAAAAAAATCCTTCAAAAATTTGACACAACTCATACTCAGCCAAAACAATTTGGAAGGTTCAGTCCTAAGCATCAATTTGCACCTCAGCTCACCCTCTCTAAAACCAATACATCCTTCCTATGGTATGGTGCCCTAATTGGGTCACAGTACACCAGAGACTTTATCCAGTCGTACCAAACACTGTTGTCCTCATATCGTCATCCTCTAGTCGTAAACAGGATTTGATACAGGAGAGCTGATGTAAGGAGAGCTTAAATCTGCAACATACCCCATGCTGTGCCAGACAAAAGAGTGTGGGATATCACATCAACGGCATTATTCCCTTTCCCAATATTGACACAAGCTGCAACCCAGACAGAATAACTCACAAGTTTGAATTTAACAAGAATAATTACATATTTTGTGAATCATCAGAAGAATCAGTGGGAATTGACATGGGTGACTGTGTGTATGGAACAAAGGCCAGAAATGGATAAAACATATAATTATGAAGGAACGTGGGAGCTCCTGTAGCAGCTGTGAACAATAGCAAACCATATGGTACATCAGTGTAGCATGTCAACACCAAGCGAATGGGAACTCTTTCCGTTTCTCTGCAAAAAATAATCTCCCTGGGGCATGGACTTCAACAGTTCTTGCAGCATTGCGTTATTTTTGTAGTGGAATCTTTTCTTCCTCCATCCTGATGCTCTCCTCCAGGAAGGAGCAAGATGGATTGCACTTGAGTGGCATCTTTTATGACCTTGGGGCGTGTCAACACAACAGCATCTTGCATTACTGTAGCAGAGCTACTTCGCAAAATGCAGCCTGACCCCACACCAGGTGCACTTGAGAGGTGCTAACACTATAAGACATAGGAACAGGAGGAGGTCATTCGGCCCCTATTTTGCGATTCAATAGGACCATGGCTCATCTGACATTCTTCACGTCCACTTTCCTGCCCTTTCCGCATAAACCTTGAAACCCTGACTGGTCTATCTCTGCCTTAAATATACATACATATATGTTAAACATTATGAATATTGCTTAAATCCAAGATTAAGTACCAGCACACGTGTCCAAAAGTGAGATAACAAGGCATAGAGCTGGATGAACACAGCAGGCCAAGCAACATCAGAGAAGCAGGAAAGCTGACGTTTCGGGCCTAGACCCTTCTT
>JAHRHZ010000222.1:1263134-1346084 GCA_024137785.1 Ginglymostoma cirratum
ACCAAATTAAAAGTAATTGAGGCATTTTGAAATAACATATTAACCTCGGTGTTACTTTCTCATGCAGGCGATCACTGTAGCTATGCTTTGATGCATTAACAATGCAATATGCTGCCTTGTTGTTTTACTTCTCCCTTTGCAATGATACTGAACATGTCTGAGGTGTGACTCGGTGATTACTACTCACCCTCTGGGCATTTTTCCAAATGGATTTTCCTTCGGGTCTGAGCCCAGGCAGTGTTACTGAAGCACGGGGAGAAGGCATTGCAGTTCATGGAGATGCTGTCCTCACCAGCTCCACAGTGTATCTCGCTCACGTTCAGATCATTTAATCTGTTTCATAAACACAGCCAGCGTGTGGCTCTCTGTATAATACACAGGCACTATTTGTGGTTCAAGCAACAATCTGTGTCTCCAAAGTGCTTCATTCCAGCATTATCAGAATACATGTGCTGCTTACTTATCGATCCCTGCGATACTGAAAAGAATTGCATAGTGAAAATAATCTACCAGCCATCACTAAGAATGTCTTATTCCATCTATGTAGTATTACCCACCTCCACTCAGCCTCAGCTCATATTCTGATGCACATGCCTTGGTATCTCAGACACACTCCTGACCAGCCTCTCACAGTTGACCCTCTGAAAAGTCAAGGCCATCCGAATCTGTGCTACCCGTGCTCTAACTCACATCCAGTCCTGCGAACCCATACTCAGAACTACATTGGCTGCCAATGAATCAACAGCTCGATTCTAAAACTCCCATCCTTGTTTTCAAATCCCTCCGAGGTGTTGTCCCTCCCCATCTTTGCTATCACCTCCAGCCCTATAACCCTTCGAGGTATGAGACACAAGCAGAAAATGTGAGAGAAACTCGCTGGGCCTGGCAGCATCTGTGGAGAGAGAAACTCAGAACAGACCTGCTGAGATTCTCCAGCATTTTTTTTCTGTTTGTTTCAGATCTCTAACATCAATGGTTCTTTGTTTACCCTCTAAGATAGCTGCTCTCCTCCAAGCTGGCCTCTTGAACATCCCTGATGTTAATCGCTCCACCATTAGCAGCCATTGACATCAGCAATCTAAGCCCTAAGCTCTGAAATTCTCTCTCCAATGCTCTCCGCCCATGTTCCTTCCAATTTGGGTCCCTTTTGCACGATCTCGAGATCCCTGCATGACGATGGCTTCCAGAATTGAACATCAATATGTTGTCACACCGACTGGTGCCCATGGACCCTCATGGCGGATCTGTGTCCTTGCAATTCAGGTGGAAAATTGCTCCCAGTCTCTATCTCGTCTGTAAGATGGTTCCTAAAACCTGCCTCTTTGACCAACTGTTTTGTCATCGGTTCTAAAAGCTTCTTATTCAGCCCAGTGTTGGGTATTGACTGCTCCTCCGAACATTTTAGGACATTAACAGGGCAATTGATTCAGCTTTATAGTCACACACTCAAATGAGTCTAGTGAAAAGTTTATACAGCTTAGGTACAAAGGTAACTGGGTACAAGGCTTAGTTACAGAATACAGAAATGATGGATAAAAGTTACATTACAGCTGTACCCAGTATGACCATAGGTCGGGAAAAAAACAAGAAGCAGAGTTAAAAAGACAAACACCACAGTCTCTCTCCAAAGGCTGCCCGCAGTAGACCAACAAAGTCTGGCCACGAGCGGCTACCACACTCTGCACTGGGCTGTTGGTTACTGATGTCCCCGCTCTGGGCAACTGGTGTCCTCATGTCGGTCACTGGGACCTCCGCCGAAAGCCGTACCCATGTCGGAGGTTGGGGCCGGGTGTCCGAGGCCAAGAGAAGGGAGGAGGGAGGGAGGGACAAAACAAAAAAAAAAAAAAAATGAAGAAAAAAGAAGAAAAAGAATGAGTGGAGCAGAAGAGCTCTGGCTGGAACGTCCTACTCTGCTGCGATCTTACTGGAGTAAGGCGTCATATGAGTGGAAGTTGCTGTTGTTGTTGTATTGTGTCTGGTTGTTTCAGAATCTGCTGTGAGTAGCAGGGTATATCTCTCAGCTCTGTGCGTTCAGACTGCATGTCAGAAACCAAGTCCATAGTCTCATCTTAATCTAATCACCGATCCAGGTGGATATAGCAGATGCCAATGCAAGTCTGGGACTTCAATCAATGTGCTGAAGGGCTTTTGCCTGTGCTGTAGACACTTGTTACTGTAGGACTGTGTGACTCTAGTTCCTCCCTCCCACAATCAGCAACATCAAATTAGTTCGCAACAAACAACTGCACCTCCCAGTCGCGAACCATTTCAACTCCCCCTCCCATTCCTCCGGCGACATGTCCATCCTGGGCCTCCTGCAATGCCACAGTGATGCCACCCGAAGGCTGCAGGAACAGCAAATCATATTCAGCCTGGGAACCCTGCAGCCCAATGGCATCAATGTGGATTTCACAAGCTTCAAAATCTCCCCTCCCCCAGCCGCATCCCAAAACCAGCCCAGCTCGTCCCCACCTCCCTAACCTGTCCTTCCTCTCACCTATCCCCTCCTCCCACCTCAAGCCCCACCCCCATCTCCTATCTACTAACCTCATCCCACCCCCTTGACCTGTCCGTCCTCCCTGGACTGACCTATCTCCTCCCTACCCCCCTACCTACACTCACCTTTACTGGCTCCATCCCCGCCTCTTCGACTTGTCGGCCTCCTCTCCTCTATCCATCCTCTATCCGCCTCCTCCTCTCTCCCTATTTATTTCAGAACCCTCTTCCCCTCCCCCATTTCTGATGAAGGGTCTAGGCCCGAAACGTCAAGCTTCCCTGCTCCTATGATGCTGCTTGGCCTGCTGTGTTCATCCAGCTCCACACCTTGTTATCTCAGATTCTCCAGCATTTGCAGGACCTTTTATCTTTGTCCTTTCATCTCGCTACTTTTCATGGCATCTTGCGTTGTGGAAAATGGCTGCTATTGTTGCATACCAAAACAGAGTCACACAAGATCACAGTTCGTTGCCTGCATGTCTTTGGCTTGTCGGAAGATGTGGAGAAATATTTTTAACACTGTAGATTATTAAGGTATGGGAGACACTGCCTGAGTGAGGAGATGAATGGTAACTGTCAAATGGGAGTTTAAGGGCAAGTATTTTCAGGGATATTGGGGACGGGTGGCAGAGATGGACAAAAGCAAAATACTGAGCATGGTCTAAAACTTAAATTGAAAAGAGAATTTGCTGGAAATGCTCTTCAGGCCTGATGGCATCTATGAGATGAGAAACATAGTCAATGCTTCAGTTCAAAGGGCTTTCTTCAGAATGATATGTGTAAATTAGGAAAAGGGCTAGCCAGTCCCTTGAGCCCGCTCCATCATTCGATATGTTCAGGGCTGGTCTGATAACTCCACATTACTGCCTATCCCTGGTAACATTTCACTGCATGTCCCCTTAATTATCGTGAATCTGTCTATCCCTGCCTTATAAATATGCAAAAACTCTGCTTCCACCACCTTTTCAGGAAAAGAGTTCCAAAGACCAATGTGAAATGAAACATTCTCCTCATTTCTGTTTTAATTGGATGATTCCCTTACTTTTAAACAATGACCATCAGTTCTGTATTCTACCACAAGAGGAAACATCTTTTCAACATCCAGAGATAGTAGGAACTGCTGATGCTGGGAGTCTGAGATAACAAGGTGTGGAGCTGGACGAACACAGCAGGCCAGGCAGCATCAGAGGAGCAGGAAAGCTGACATTTCGGGTCAGGACTCTTCTGAAGAAGGGTCCCAACCTGAAATGACAACTTTTCTGCTCCTCTGATGCTGCCTGGCCTGCTGTGTTCCTCCAGCTCCACACCGTATTTTCAACATCACTCTGCCAAGACCCCTCAGGATCTTATATGTTTCAGTCAAGTCACCTCTTACGCTTCTAAACTCCAGTCAATACAAACACAGCCTGTCCAATCTTCCTTAGCAAGATAACCCACTTATTTTATCTAGAGGTGGCCATGGCCTAGTGGTATTATTGCGGGACTGTTAGTCTAGCAGCCAGATAATGCGGTGGGGATCTGGGGTCAAATCCTATCATTAGCAGATAGTGGAGAATATCTGTTCAAATGATATCTGAAATTACCAGCCTAATGATGACAGTGAATCCATTGCTGATTGTTGGAAAAGCCCATCTGGTTTGCAAATGCTTTTTAGGGAAGGAAACTGCCATCCTTACCTGGTCTGGTTACATGTGACTCTAGACCCACAGCAATGTGGTTGACTCTTTAACTGTCCTCTGAGCAACAAATGCTGCCTAGCCAGTGACACCCTCATCCTGTGAATGAATAAAATTAGAGGAGGAAACCTTCTCTGACCCACCTCTGATACATTTACAGCTTTCCTTAACTAAGGAGGGGAAAGCTGAGCACAGTACTCTGGACTCGGTCTCACCAGCGTCTTATATAACTGAAACATAACCTCTCTACTTTTGTATTCAATTCATCTCACGATAAGAGATAACATGATATTACCTCTCCTAATTGCTTGCTCTACCTGTATGCTAACCTTTCTTGACTCATGCATGAAGATAACTCTTTCACAGACCTAGCAGAGATCTGTTGATTTGAACCACCTCCTTCAATGCTGTCAGATTCTATGAGGGTATGAAAGACGGATATAAATACAAACCTTCACTTCTTCGCTGAACATATCAATTATACTTTACCTCTTTATTTAAGATGTGATTGTATCAGTCTGATTTGTAAATGCTGTGCTTTAAGGACTAATATTAAATTAAATATTCAGAGATGCCAAATACATGCTGGGTTGTAAGATGAATGATCAAGAAACATGTCCCTCATACATTCCCTGGTTTGATTTTTCATTTTGTATTCTACGCGAACTCTATTACAAGCTGTGACTGCCACTATGTCGACCTGAATAGATGTAATCAACAGATGTAAATTAGCCTTCCTGCAGTGTGTGAACACATTTCCTACCCCCTTAGATCCTCTACTGTTCTGCGACGACGCCTGGGCTGCCATTTGTGAAACTTGCCTCAACTCACTGGTGAGAACAAGAAGGTAATTTTGTGTGAGCCTGAGAAACCCACAGTCTGGGAGAATTCCCAACTTTTCCACCATTCAAAGCCAGCAAAACTCTTGCAACTGAACTTACTGCCTTCTGTAACACTTCAAAGTCCGACGGAGAACATGCGCATGATTAGATAATCTCTTTGGACCAGATACTTTAGAAATTCCTCAATAAAAACCAGAGGACCTGTGGATGATGGAAATCAGAAACTAAAACAGAAATTACTGGAAAAACTCAGCAGGCTTGGCAGCATCTGTGGAGAGAAATCGGAGTTAATGTTTCAGGTCAAGTGACCCTTCTTCAGAACAGAAGGGTCACTCAACCTGATACATTAACTCTGATTTCTCTCCACAGATGCTACTAGACCTGTCGAGTTTCACGAGAAATTCCATAGCCTTCTTCAGATAGTGCACTGCCAATGAAAGCAGGCAGATGAATTCAGCTTAATATTGCACCCAAAAAATTGTATCCTGGACAAAGTGGCACTTCCTTGGTGCTGCATGGAGATTCTGGTGTATGATCTGAAACACTCCACCTTAGACAATGCAGCACTCCCTCAGCGCTGCATGGAAGCTCATGCTCAGAATACTGTGAAGTTCTTGTGATGCAGATCTCACAGCCTGCGACTCAGAGGTGAAAGTCCAACTCACATTATGCAAGCTGGAACTTCACAAGTCTATTTAGAAATCAAGTCATGACACCTAAAGCAGCCTTTATAAAGTCACAAGTGACATCTTGTGTGCATGTGTCCATGATAAATAATCTGCACCTCTAAAATGTTTCACTGTGGTATTATCAGAGTCCATTTGTTACTTATTTATTGATCTCTGAGATAGTAAAATGTATTGAATTACGAAAATAAGCTCCTGACCACATATCACTTAAAAAATGCCTATTTTGTTCACACAGCCTCATGTCCAATACAGAAGTCATTAATAGCATTTAAATGACTGAAAGCTCATTGAATTCAACTTGTCAGAATCTGAATGATGGCCTTTAGTACAAAATACACAGTGCAGTAAACCTTTTATTTCTTCTCAGTAAATTCCAGTAAATTAAGGAGATCTGCATTTTGCAACTTAATCGAATTGTTGACATGCTGAAATGGTTATAATTATATTCTTTCATTATTTTATCCTTTGTTTTCATTCTTTTTAATGACCATTTGAAAGAATGTCCTGAATTCTAATTACTTGAATATTGCTGACAAAGAGACACAAAGTCAAAGCTCTTTGTCTAGCCCTCATCAGGACTGACGTGCAAGAACCCAAACTGGGAAAGGGAACACCAATTTACACAGCACAAGAAGAGGAGCCTATTAGTCCCATTGTGGACGTGCAGTGAGAATTGCTAACTGTCCATCTCAGTTATAGACTCATAGAGTCAAAGAGGTCCATAGTACAGAAAAAGGCCCATCAGCCCACTGAATCCGTCTTGGCCAGAAACAAACACCTAACTATTCTAAGATTAGTGAGAAAAAAAGGTAGACTAATCAGGCAGGCTTTGATTGGCCACAATGTTGCCATGGGATGCAACAGAGATTGACAATCTCCATGACGCTGCCTTCAATGAGAAAGGTACCATTTAATGAAGATTTCCTTTTGTCAAAAAAGGCAGGGTCATCACAGTTCAGCATCTGCCCCAGTGATGACTCCTCAATGAACAAGTCATCTATTATCCAAATTATCCCACCTCATTCTCTGTGACATGTCTGGAAATGTTCATATATCAATCACGCCATTCTTTTAAGATACCTCTCCTGCACTGACCAGATGTGGAGGACCAGTCTGGTTCCTCACTTTATATCCAGATGCAACCAGTGCTTCAAATACAAATGCAAACTTTCACAACTGGAGCTTCCCAAAGATCTATCTGCAGCTAATTCCTGTTTCTCACTGTCATGCAGCGAAACAATGACATCATAGAAATGTAAAAATAGGAGCAGGAGTAGACTATCCGCCCCTTTGAGCCTGCTCCACCCTTCAATATGATCGTGGCTGATCATTCACCCTAGTCCCCTGTTCCTGCTTTCTCCCCATACCCTTTGATCCCTTTAGCTCTAAGAAACATTGCTAACACCTTTTTGAAAACATTCAATGTTTTGGCTTCAGCTATTTTCTGTGGCAGTGAATGCCACAGGCTCACCACACTCTGGGTGAGGAAATTTCTCCTCAATTAAATCCTAATTGGTCTACCCTGTTTTCTTAAATTGTGACCTCTGCTCTGGGCTCCACAGTCGTTGGGAACATCCTTCCCATGTGTGCCCTGTTTAGTCCTGTTAGAATTTTATAGGTTTCTATGAGATTACTTCCCAAACTCTTCTAAACTTCAGTCTATACAGTCCTAACCAATCCAGTCTGTCTTCATGCTTCTCTGTTCCTGAGGATTTCATCATCTGCAAACTGATTGCAGAGTTTCACACATACTTTGGTGAATCTCAGCTATACCTGACCACACCTCCATTGCCTTTGATCAATCATGCTGCTTTTTTGACATTCAGGGCATTCTGGATAATAAGTAATTTCTTCCACTTATCTGTCAGCAAGAGTAGAACCATTGTCTTCAGCTTCCATCATTACCTCTGTCTCCTCACCACTTATTCCATCTTCCTTCCTAGCAACCATCTGAGGCTGAACCACACTGTTTGTAACCTTTATGTCTCAATGGATGACTGAGAAGCCTTCAGACTCATATCTGCATCATCATCAAGACATCTGTCGTCTCGCCTCTCTGCTCCAGTCTTAACTGATTGGCTGCTGAATCCCTCATCCATGCTTTGTTATCCCTCGACTTGACTACTCCAAAGATGGCTAGCCTCCCATTTTCCACCCTCCAACTCTGCTGCCTGTCCATTAACTCACACTAAGTCCCGTTTATCCATTGCCCATGTGTTTGCTGCCCTACATAAGCTATCGAAATGTCAACGTATGAATTTTAAAATACTCAGAGCCCTCCATTGTCTCACTGCTTCTCATCTCCACAGCCTCCTCAAGCCTTACAATCCTCCCAAGATTTCTGAATGTAAATAATTCGAGGTTCTTAAACTTTCTTGATATTAATTACTTTAGAATTGTGTCTTTAGCTACCAATATAGAAAGCTCTGGAGCTCCCTTGTGGAACATTTCTGTGTTTCTCTTTAACTATTTAAGATTCTCCCTAAAATTGATCTCTTGGCCTTCTGTCCTAATATCTTGTTATGGTTCCAGTGGTGTCAGCTTTTGTTTGCTATTGTTCCCTGTGCACTCCCTTGGGATGTTGCACTCACTCTAAACTCATTGCATAAATCCAAGTTGTGGGTTGTTGTATCTTTGTTCTAAATGAACAAATAGGAAAATGACTTGTCATCAAAGAGAGCCAGTTGTGGACTGTCATGCAAACAGCCCATAAATCCAAATTATTTATGGATGCATTGAAGTACAAAATGTGCATTTTAAAAGTAGGATATACAAGTTAAAAGATTGCTGGGAGTATTAATTCAGTGGCATCTACATTCTATGTGTGGATTACACTGAGTTTAGAGATGAATAATGGAATGTTACACCTGAAAAGTGTCAAAGGAATTTTAGATAGCAAAACTTCCAAGCTAGAGATGCCATTCAAAAATAAAGCAGAGCTGTGATCTCTGTGTGTTGACTGTATACAAGATATGAGTTTAAAGAAAGACTGCTCTGGATGAAAGACATGTTGGACTTGCCCACACAAGACTATGCAACAAAGGGGTTTAAAACCAAGCAGTGGGCGATGTGTGCCATAATGCTGTTGTGTTTGCTTGCTGGCTTGTGGTATACTATATTAAAGTGTGTTGTGAGAGGATAGAGCTGAGACCTTCGACTAGACATCCTTTTTTATGCAAGTAAAAAAAAAGCCTCTCTGTGATTGACAAGAGCAAGTCAGTAACTTTTGAAGGAAACTGGACAAACTCCTTTCAGACAACTGCAGTGAAAAGAATCTCTAACAACCAACAATTGTCAAAGGTAGATCTACTGGAATCACAGAAGTAACGTTTCACAATCTGTTCATCATAGCCAAGCCAAATACTGGTTCATTTTTGCTTACTTTTACAATTTGGACTCACCTCTCATTTAGAATTTGGGTATATGTATGCTGTGTTTTGTTAAATTTTCTCATGTTTTAGTAACTAATAAACACTCTCATTTAACACACGAGGAAGTTTGGTTAAATTGTCTTCTGTAAATAATAAATTCACTTAGGCTGTGTGAATGGTATCCATGATAGAAGGGATTCTTTCAGAATTAACCTAGTTAATGACCAGCCAAGTCAGGGAGCCAGTCTATTCCTCTCACCTGGGGCTACGACCACTTGGAATATCCCATTCAATATCACAATGGTTTGGGGATACCCTCATCCAAGGATTGTCATAGGAGAGGAATTTTTTAAAATATTCATTCACAGGATGTGAGTGTTACTGGCTAGGCAAGAATTTATTACTCACCCATAATTGCCAACAGAACAGTTGAAAGTCAACAACATTGCTATGGGTCTAGAGTAAGCCAGGTAAGGAAGCCAGTTTGCTTTCCTAAAGGGTATTAATGAACCAGATAGGTTTTTTTGACAATCAGCGCCAGTTTCATGGTTATCATTAGACTCTTAATTCCAGATTTTAATTGAACCCACCATTTGCCATGGCAGAGTTCAAACCAGGGTCCGCCAATCATTACTTGGGGTCTCTGGATTAATAGTCTAGTGATAATACCACGAAGTCATTGCCTTGTAATGAATTGAATGAAGCCTACATCTTAGTCAAAGATAGTAAGAACTGCCGATGAGATAACACTGTGTGGGGCTGGAGGAACACAGCAGGCCAGGCAGCATCAGAGGAGCAGGAAAGCTGACCTTTTGGATCGTTTCTGAAGAAGGGTCCCGACCCGAAACGTCAGCTTTCCTGCTCCTCTGATGCTGCCTGGCCTTCTTTGTTCCTCCACCACCACGCTGTGTTATCTACATCTGTTTGATGAATTTCATTTGTGAAGGTTGGGGGATTGGTTAACTCTGTTGACTGGTTTGCAATGCAGAGTGATGCCAACAGTATGGGTGCAATTCCCACACCAGCTGAGGTTACCAAAAGAGACTCTCCTTCTCAACTTTGCCCCTTGCCTGAGGTATAATGACCCTCAGGTTAAACCACCATTAGCCATCTCTCTCGTAAATGAGAGAGCAGCCCTATGATTCCAGTAGGACTGTGGTACGTTTGCTTCACTTACTTTGATGAAGATCACTAACTGAGACATTCATGACTAGGAAGCTTGAAATGCAGTGGGTCTGGCAGCATCTGTGGAGGGAGAGGGAGGGAGAGTGCACGTTCTGTATGGACACCAGTTTTTGCCCAGATTTTCAGCATCCCACATTGGTATTATACTTGTGCTCACACAGTTAGAACATCTTAACCAGCTTGTTTAGGGTACTGAATGAGTTCAGACGCAAGACGATTGAGAATGTGATAATTGCAGGATAAGTCAAATTAAAATAATGACATTCAAAAGGTGGAACAATAGCAATCTGGAGACAGTTAGACAGACAGTCCGTCCTTGTTTTACAAGCTGTTAATCTGCTGTCTGGTGGATGTTTTATTTCATAAAGTAAATGCAAAACATTGTACTGACCTAATTTGCCCTCAAAACATATTAGATATTTAATTAAAAATCATTTTCACCGTGTAATTAATTTTGTTTGGAAATGTCTGATTTAACACAGACGTGCCTCACTTTTGATGATGCCTGCAATTATTATCAAGTTTTTTATATTGTGTAAAAGTGTTGGACTGTCAGCTCCAGTCCATCAGTGATCAAATGTCTTTGAATTAGTCTATTTGAAATTTTCAAGGTTATGAAGGAAGTTAAGAGTAATTGACAAGTTAGGACTGGAACTGGGAGTCTGGCAGAACTTTGTCAGTTTAGGATTGCAGGGTGTCCCTTACATTCCACTGGAAGAGATAATTCTTACTGGACGTGACTTTCCGCTCATGTATCCAAAGTAATTTCTGCGCTCAGAACGCAGTCACAGCAGGAGACTTGCAGGAAGACAGCTGAAGAAATCAAACATCCTTGCAGCTTCATTGACGACCCTGAGGAGTGGCCAAACAAAATTAAGAATGCTCATCTTGGAATCGCACTGAGAGTTTTCATCGGGGCACACAAAGGCAAAGGTGAGGCGTCGAAGAAAGTGTACAAATCTCCAAGAAGCCTCTATCTTAAAATCATAATGCCATCTGAAATAGGAACAGAAGTAGGCCATTCAGCCTCTCGAGCCTTCTCTACCATTCAATAGGATTATGGCTAATCTGAAGTTTCTCACATCCACTTTCCTGCCCCTTCCCCATAACCCTTGATTCCTCAACTGGTCAAGAGCCAATCCTCGGGGGCGACATGATGGGACAATGGTTACTGCTGCTGCCTCACAGCACAAGGGACCCAGGTTCAATTCCACCCCTTGGGCGACTGTCTGTGTGGAGTTTGCACATTCTCCCTGTGTCTGTGTGGGTTTCCTCCGGGTGCTCCAGTTTCCTCCCGCGGTCCAAAGATGTGCAGGCTAGGTGGATTGGCCATGCTAAATTGCCCATGGTGTCCAGGGATGTGTGGGTTATAGGGGAATGGGTCTGGGTGTGTGCTCTGAGGATCGGTGTGGACTTGTTGGGCCAAAGGGCCTGTTTCCACACTGTAGGGATCCCACCTATGATTCTATGATCTCTAACTAAGTCTTAAATTTACACAAGGATTCTGCCCCTACGGCTCTCTTTGACAAGGACTTCCAAAGAATCATAACCTTCTGAGAGAAGAAATTCCTTCTCATGGCAGAGTTAAATTGGCACCCTTTTATTCTGAGACTGTGTCCTCTGGTCCCAGGCTCTCCCATGAGGGGAAACATCCTCTCAGCATTTACCCTGTCAATCCTCTTAAGGATCCTACAGATCTTTGGTCACCTGGGGTAGAGCGATTCAAGGGGATCAGAGAGCAGATCTTCTTCACTTTCCTTCTCGGCCGCCATGCAGCCTCTCCCTTCAGACATTTATAAGAATATCATGAGCTGCTTCTGGGAACTTGAGACATACACTTATGGAATACTGAGATACCTGTTGCCTGCCACTTCAACACACCACCCTGTTCCCTGGCCAACATCTCTGTCTCTGGCTTGCTGCAGTGTTCCAGCAAAGCCCAACACAAGCTGGAAGAACCACACCTCATTTTACGCTTGGGAACCCTGCAGCCCTTTGGACTCAATCTTGAGTTCAATAATTTTAGAGCCTAAACTGCTCTGTGTCCCAGCTCCCTATTCCACACACCAGGCCTTGTTACCCCAAAGCCTGCCATTACACACCCCCTGTAGTTAGTCACTAACAGTCCCCATTAACAATCATTCATCCTCCCAGCCTGATCATTATCAACTTCTTTGTCTATCCAACTGCTCTTCTCTGTCTTCGGGCTCTATCCTATCGTTTACTCCCTACTCCATCCCCCTCCCTACTTCCTTCATTTAAACAGACATTTTCCCAGCTACTACTTCTGAGGAAGGGTCACTGGATCCGAAACGTCAACTCTGATTTTGTCTTTACAGATTTTTCTTCTGCCAGACCCGCTGATCTTTACCTGCAACTTCAGTTTTTACTCACGGAACACTGTTGTAGAAGGTCGTGGATCTGAAACGGTTAGCTTTGGAGACGGCAGTAAGTTCCACCCAATCTGCTGGTTGGGTAAGGGCTGAACATCTTAGGAGCTGGTGCCATTATCATCCAATATGGTCTGCTACGGGTGGCTGAGATCAGATTGAATTAGGGAACAAGCGATGGTCACAACTTAATGAAGGGAAATTAGGTGAGAACTCGAAATAATCAGTGGTGCTGGAATTTTGCAAAGTGCAAGTTAGAATAAAACTCTGAATAGAAAAAGGAATGCCCGGACTCTGCCAAATGACCATTTTAAGTTCTGGTATTTAACATTCTATCCAGACATCTCCCTTTCGTCTTAGGAATAGTATCCAAGCTACAATGTAGAAGTGATTACTAACAAATAAGCTCTCGTTGATGTGAGGCTATATACTTTGGCAGGAAGAATAGAGGAAATGAATATTATTCAAATAGGGAAAGATTGCAGAAAGCTACAGGACAGAGAAATTTGGGAATTTTTGCTCATGAATCACGAAAAGTATCCAAGTTCAGTCAGTAATAGGGAGGACAAATGGAATGTTGCCCTTTATTTCAAAGGGAATGGAGTATAAAAATAAGGAAGTTTTGCCAAAACAGACTAGTTAGACCACAGCTGGAATACTGTGAATAGTAATGGGCCCCTTATCTAAGGAAAGGTAGGCCTGCATTGTATGTAGCCCAGAGAATGTTCATTCGATTGACCCTGGGTATGAAGGACTCTTCTTATGAGGAGAATTTGAGTAGATTGGACTTGTACTCATTGGAGTCAAGATGAATGGGAGGCAACCTCAATGAAACAAATCAGACTCTGATGGGGGATAGATTTAGGCCCGAAACGTCACGTTTTCCTGCTCCTATGATGCTGCTTGACCTGCTGTGTTCATCCAGCCCCATGCTTGTTATCTCAGACTCTGATGGGGGCCCGATAAAGTAAATGGTGAAAGGTCGTTTCTTCTTTTGGGAGAGCCAAAAAAGCCTGACCGCATAATCTCAGAATAAGGGGTTAAATATTTAAGCAGAGATGAGGAGGACTTCTTTTTTGTCCCTCCTATGGTAGTGATTCTGTGGAATTCTTTGTGCAGAGGGTTGTCAAGGCTGAGATAGACAGATTTTTAATCAGTAAGGAAATCAGGCATTTTTGGGATTAGGCAAGGAAGTGGAGTTGAAGATTTTCAGATATCATTGAATGATGAAATCAAGTCAATAGGCCAAAGGGCCTACTTCTGATCCTACATTTTATGATCTTATGGTCTAACCTAGAATATGTCTGTGATATTGTAGACTTGCACACTGATAGAATTCAAATAAACCTCAAGATATCCAATTCATCGGAGCCTTATTTTCTGTCGTCTACATTAGGTGAGCTAACATGTATAAAGTTTAAAATAGCTTTTCTCCCATTTCGGTGGAGCTGGGAAAATTCAGTAAACAGGGAGGAAAAGTGTCCTCAGATTTGCTTTATGTGTGACTGCAGTCCCAGTGTTGTTGCCACTCGATACAGCAAACCACAACAGCTCAAAGTGAAAACCCACCCACTCACATTTTGAATGGAACTGGGGCATGGGCAATAAAATCTGTCAACACCAATGAATTGCAACAGCCAACAATGAATCTTTAACAATTAGGAACATAGCCTGTTATTGTGTTTCCGTTTTAATCTTTACTGCTACATTTGTATTTGGACAATAGACCTTTTGAAATAGTTTCATTAGGGTCCAGTGAGCTCACATCTAAAAATGTCTCCACGTAATGATCCTTCTTGTGACACTGCCCCCACAATGGGGAGGGGAGTAGGGTGCGGTTTCAACTCTTAACAGTTTTTTATTAAGATCCCCGTCCTCAACCTGTTAAAATGTTATAAGTTAGCAAAGTCACAGTTACTTAACTTACCTAGAATTCACAGAGCGTTTCAGGTACCTGTTGTCTTTTGTCGTCCGTACAATGGATTTATTGGCAGGAAGGGGGTGAAAGTAAAACACATAGAATACTGAGCATGACGTAAGACACAAATACATCCTCAACTATCCGGAATTTAAAAAAAGATATTGGATGTTTGCCAAGTTGTCTTAAAGCTGTCTTGATTAGCAACTCAATGGAAAGCCAGTTCAGGGGTCAGTGATATGGAGCAGAGACAGATTTAATGGCAACAGATTGTGGAAAGATGTAAAAACAATAGGGTTGCTGTGGTGGGTTATTTTAATTTTCCCTATATTGACTGGGACTTCCTTTGTGCCAGGGGCATGGATGAGGGGTGGGGGTAATTTGGTAGGTGCATCTGGGAGGGTTTCTTGAAGCAATATATCAATAGTCCAACTAGGGAAGGGGCTATACTAGACGGGATTTGTGGTAATGAACCTGCAGTTGCAGTGGGGAAGCATTTTGGGAACAATGACCATAATTCCATCAGTTTTTACGTTATTCATTGATAAGGATAACAGTAGACATAGAATAATAGAATCATAGAACCCCTAAAGTGTGGAAGCAGACAATTCAGCCCATATTGTCCACAGTGACCCTTCAAAGAGCACCTCACTTAGACCCACGTCCCCTGCTCTGTCCTTGTAACTCTGCATTTCCCCTGGCTAGTCTACCTGGCCTGCACATCCCTGGGCATTATGGGTAATTTAGCAGGTTAATCCACCTAATCTGCACTTCATGGGATGAAAGTACTAAATTGGGGAAAGGCTATCGACAACGATATTAGGTCAGATCTGGGTGATACACAATGGGGATGGCTATTTGAGGGTAAATCCCCATCTTTCATGTGGCAACAATTCAAAGGTCAGTTGATGAGAGTTCAAGCCCAACAAGTTCATGTCAAAATGAAGGATAAGGATGGCAAAATTAGAGGACCTTGAATGACAAGGGAAATTGAGAGCTTAGTCAAAAAGAAAAAGGAGGCATAAGAAAAATTTAGGAAACTGAAGACAGGCAGAGCCCTCGAAGAATACTAAGGTAGCAAAAAAGAACTCAATCAAGGATTAGGAAGGCTAAAAGGGACTATGAAATAGCCTTGGCGGACAGGATTAAGGAAAAACCCAAGGCTTTTTATACATATATAAGAAGCAGAAGGGAAGCTTGGGAAAGAGTATGTTCACTCAAAGACAAAGGAAGGAATTCATGCGCAGAGCTAGAGGATGTGGGTGAGGTCCTTAATGGATATTTTGTATCAGTATTCACAAAGGAGAAGATCATGGTGCATGGTGAGTCAAGAGAGGGGTATGTTGATGTTCTAAGGTATTTTAATATTAAAAACGAGTAGGCATGAGGTGTTTCAAAAAGCGTTAATGTAGACAAGTCCCCAGGATATGATGGGATCTATTCTAGAACATTAAGAGAAGAGAGGGAGGAAATTGCTGGGTCCTTGCATGACATTTTTGTATCCTCTTCAGTCACGGTAAAGTGATGGAAGGTATCATCAGCAGTGTTATCAAGCAGCACCTGCTCAGCAATAACCTGCTCAGTGACGCCCAGTTTGTGTTCCGCCAGGATCACTCAGCTCCTGACCTCATTACAGCCTTGGTTCAAACATGGACAAAAGAGATGAATTCCAGAGGTGAGGTGAGCGTGACAGCTCTTGACATCAAAGCTACATTCGACCAGATATGGCATCAAGGATCCCTAGCAAAACTGGAATCAATGGATATCAGGGGGCAAACTCTCCAGTGGTTGGAGTCATACCTGACACACAGGAAGAAGGTCGTGGTTGTTGGAGGTCAATCTTCTCAGCTCCAGGACATCTCTGCAGGAGTTCCTCAGGGTAATGTCCTCGACCCAACCATCTTCAGCTGCTTCATCAATCACCTTCCCTTCATCATAAGGTCAGAAATGGGGATGTTCGCCAATGTTCAGCACCATTCATGACACCTCAGACACTGAAGCAGTCCATGTTCAATTACAACAAGATCTGGACAACATCCAGGCTTGGGCTGACAAGTGGCAACCAACATTCACGCCACACAAATGCCAGGCTATGACCATCACCAATAAGAAACAATCTAATCACCACCCCTTGACATTCAACGGTGTTACCATCACTGAATCCCCCACTATCAATATCCTGGGGGTTACCATTGACCAGAAGCTCAACTGGGCTCACCACATGAACACAGTAGTTACAAGAGCAGGCCAGAGGCTAGGAATACTGTGGCAGGTAAGTCATCTCCTGACTCCCTAAAACCACCTGCAAGGCACAAGTCAGGAGTGTGATGGAACACTCCCCACTTGCCTGGATGGGCGCAGCTCCAACAACACTCAAGAAACTTGACGCCATCCAGGACAAAGCTGCCGCTTGATTAGCACCACATCCACAAACATTGACTCCCTCCACCACCAACGCTCAGTAGCAGCAGTGTGTACTATCTACCAGATGCACTGCAGAAATTCACCAAAGAGCCTCAGACAGCACCTTCCAAACCCACGACCACTTCCATCTAGAAGGACAAGGGCAGCAGACATATGGGAACACCAGCACCTTCAAGTTCCCCTCCAAGCCACTCACCACCCTGATTTGGAAATATATCGCCGTTTCTTCACTGTTGTTGGATCAAATTTGGAATTCCCTCCCTGAGGGCACTGTGGATCAACCCACAGCATGTGGGCTGCAGCGGTTCAGGAAGGCAGCTCACCCCCACCTTCTCAAGGGGCAACTAGGGATGGGCAAGAAATGTTGACCCAGCCAGCGATGCCCTGTCCTACAAACGTGTAAATTAAAAAATAACTTTTAAATCCTAACAGAACCCTGAGAAACTAAGAGATTAATGGACTGTGCGAGTCAGCACTGATGATCTGATCACACCTAGAGTTGTGCATACCTCTCTCTTTAACCCTTTGGTTCAATAACTTGCTCCTCCAGCCACCCACCTTAATCACGCACAACTAACTGACTGAGGCTTGTTGCCAGGCAGAATTCAGAACAGGTCACTTAACCACCTTCACAGAATCCCTACTGTGTGGAAGCAGGCCTTTCAGCCCATCTAGTCCACATCAACCCCTCAAAGGGCATCCCACCCAGACTTACCCTCCCTTCCCAATTCTGTAACCCTGTGTTTCCCATGGCTCATCCACCTAGTCTGCACATCCCTGGACAATTTCCCATGGCTCATCCACCTAGTCTGCACATCCCTGGACAATTTCCCATGGCCAATCCACGTAGTCTGCACATCCCTGGACAATTTCCCATGGCCAATCCACCTAGTCTGCACATCCCTGGACAATTTCCCATGGCCAATCCACCTAGTCTGCACATCCCTGGACAATTTCCCATGGCCAATCCACATAGCCTGCACATCTTTGGACTGTAGGGAGAAACAGGAGCACCCGAAGGAAACCCACACAGACACAGGGAGAAAGTGCAAATTCCGCACAGTTGCCTGAGGGTGGAATCGAACCCGGGTCCCTGACATTGCGAGGCAGCAGTGCTAACCACTGAGCCATGGTGCTGTCCCTTCATTCTTCTATTTTACTCTAAAATAAAGTGACCACCAGAAAAGTTAACAATCTCACCAGCCTTGCATGAGTAACATTGGGAGAAAGCAACCTGGAGGTGGAATATTGGCTTAAAACGGCAACAACAAGCACTTTGATTTATATAGCACCTTTAATACAATGTGTTAAGATGATTTGAGAAGCTTCAGGTAAACGCTATTCAACAAAATTTGACATGGATTCATGTGAAGAGTTGTTGGGATGGTGCCACAATTTTGGTTGAGAAGAAGATAATTTTAAGTATTATGTTAAAGTGGAAATGAGGGAGAGAGACAAGCCAAGAGGTGGAGGGGAATTCTGGAGCCTAGACTGGACAGCTGATCTACCCCTGGTGTAAAATTGAAATCTGAGGATGTGGTAGAGCCCAGAATGGGAGGATTACAGAGATCCATGGATTGGAGAAGATTACGGATACAAGGAGGGTTGCTTCCACAGATCCGCAGATTTTAGATCACGCACTGACAGGAATTTCATTGCCCATATTCCTGGACCTCCTATGATAGAGGCTATTGCAACAATCTTAAACAGTTCTTGGAATTCCCACATGATTTTCACTCTTTAATTCTTTCATAGTTTAGCCACAATCTCATCGATGAGCAGAACAGGCTTGAAGGGCTGAATGGCCTACTCCAGTCCCCATGTTCCTCTAAAAGTGATTTCCAAATTAACACCTCAGGGCAGGCAACTTTGTTCTTACCTGAAGGCAGGGACAATCGCAGACTCTGAATGAAATGAAATCGAGGACAGATTGTGCAAATTGAAACTAATGCAAAGCCTTGAGAGTTGGTTATCCATCCGAGAGCAGGCGAAACACTACTGTGGGGTTATGCACAGTACAGGAATCTGAGCTATTGTTGTTTTTGGTTAAGCTCCATGTCTGACATCCAAAGGGACAGTCAGTAAATCAAAATTGGACACAAAGATTGTTGTCAATGTGATGTTCTACCAGTGATCAAACAGCGAGCTGACAGTTCCCCTTTCAAGTTCAAAGATGAAGCATAGGCACTTGTGGTGATGTATTGAGGGGATGTCAATGCCTGTGGAACAGCATCGCAGCAGGAGTCCCAAATTCTCAACAGACAAGGGGATAAAAGATTCATTAAAGCAGAATAAAATTACGTGAATTAATGCTGATTATTTCAGATCAGTGAATTCTAACCCTACTTTTGATCCAGCTGTCCTGATCTCAGTCAACTTAAGTCTTTCACAAAGCCAAAAATACTTTGCAAAGAATGAAGGGAGACATCAAGACCTCATTAACTTGATGGCATTGTGTTAACAGGAAGCATTCATAAGCTTGTCACGGTCTCACACCTTGTGCACTGAAGCTAATTCTATCACTGTGATTCCCACTGGGAACTCAGCACTGAAATTTAAAGTTTCCTATGGGGTTTCCATGCAGATTGAACCAACAGTTAAATCCGACAGATTCCTGTGAAGATAACTGAATGTTGAAAATATATTCTTTTTCCCTGTTTATGCTCCAAATATCTATTTTTTCAACCTGTCAAGGTGAGATGTGTCAAAACGGGAAATAACATATTTTGTGCATTTTCAATGATGTAGAAAGGGACTTTCAAATGATTTCATGAGTTATAGGCACAGAGCAAAATTGTCGTTGTCTCCATCAAATGCTCCCAGGACAGGGACAGCACAGGGTTAAATACAACAATGGCATGGGGTTAGATACAGAGTAAAACTGCCTCTACACTGTCTCCAATTAAATACCCCCAGGGCAGGGACAGTAAGGGGTTAGACACAGAGAAAGGCTCCCTCGGCACTGTCCCCCATCAAACACTCTCAGGGCAGGTATAGCATGGTGTTAGATGCAGAGTAAAGTCAGGCCATGAGGTTACAATTGTATCAGAGATAATAGGTACTGCCGATGTTGGAGAATCCGAGATAACAAGGTGTGGAGCTGGATGAACACAGCAGGCCAAGCAGCATCAGAGGAGCAGGAAAGCTTGAGTTTCGGGCCTTATCCCATGAGGTTACAAATTGGCGTTGAATATAAATTCTGTTACTGCTGGTAGTCCATTGTACATGTGTATGACCAGACTTGAGTTGCCGGATATATTTGAAATCTGTCCCATTTTTGCACACAACTCAATGGGATGGATTCTCCATATGAAAATGGAAGCTTCTTTCCGCAGGTCCTGTGCAGTGGTCACCCCTATCTGTATTGTCATGGAGAAACCTATCAGCAACAGGTTGATGCGTGAGGATGAGGTGAAGTAATTTTTCCCTCTTGTTGGTTTCCTCACCACGTGGTGCAGACCCAGTCTTGTGGCTCAGTCTATTGTAGCTCAGTCAGTAGAGGTGATGCTGAGCCACTCTCGGCGAGGAACATTGAAGCCCCAACACTCAGAATATATTCGGTGCCTTGGCACCATCAGTGCTGACTCCAAGTGGTGTTCAACATGGAGGAATGCGACAAAGTGAATGGGCGATATCAAATTCAAAAGTTCTAGGTTGTTTCCCCACAGTTTCTGATGAAGTTAAGTTGGAACTGTACAATTTAAACTGTGCAATTTCCCTTCATCTCTATTCATAAGTGACCCCAGGATCGCAACCTGATCTGATCTGATTGGCTTGTACTGTTTTGCTGTGCAGGAGGACTCTCTCCTCATTCATAGTGAAGGAACAGTTCTGAGCATCTTCAGTTCACATAACGGAAATGAGGATTCTTCCCAATAAACTGATTTGTTGCTATCAATTACCTCAATTTTAGGACCTAATCAAATTAAAATTAGCTCATTATGAAGAAGTGAAGGACAAAATTCATTGCAATGCTTGACAAGACATCTGCTCAACCTTGCCAACTGGTTTTAATATTGTTAGTTCAAGGACATGAGTATGGTTATTCGGGTGAGACTGAATCTGTCCTAATCTCAATGTATATCGTACACCTCATTTACTCGAATACAGGAGAGACAGCTTCTGGGTCTTGCATGAAAAAGTACTTCAGAAAATGGTGAAAGAAGCATTTACATTTAAGCAGGAACTTAAGAGATGGGAGGAAGTGTGGAGTATACGATTTCTTAAGTCTGGCCCACTCTGGACCAAGGTTGATCCTCCAACACAGTTTCACTTTACCTCCCCGATTGCTATGTAGGTTAATTCCCTCCTTGTTTTGATTTGAGTTATTACTGTTACACGTACCTAAGTACAGTGAAATGTTTTGTTTTGCGTGCAGTACTGGCTGATCACACTATACTAAGACAGAAAGATCACAGGATGATTGGATGAACGAGGACTACAAAGTTGTGTCTGCAAAGAAGGAGCACAAAAAGCTTGGTCAATACTAGATTTGAAATTTGTGAGACCCATTCAGGAGTCTAATAACAGCAGGGAATAAGCTCTTCTCGGAACTGTTCATACATGTGTCTAAGCTTTTGTATCTTCTGCTGGATGGAAGAGGTTGGAAGTGATTATAACCAGGGTGGGAGGGGTCTTTGATGATGTTGGCTGCCTCTCCATGGCAATGAGAAGTGTAGATGGAGTCAATAGATGGAAGGCTGTCTTGTGTGATGGACTGGACTGTGTGCACAACTCTCTGTAGTTTCTTATGGTCCTGGGCAGACCAGTTGTTGTACTATGCTGAGTTGCATTCAGATGGAATGCTTTTGATGGTACATTTGGCGCGCTAGAATATACTCAACAAGTGTCCACTTACAGACCCTTCAGATAGAGGATTCCAAAGACTCTCAAATCTCTGTGAAGACATTTATGAGCTTTGATTAGTCCTAGAGTGCCCGAAAACACATCACAGCCCATTAAGTACTTCTGATGTGTTGTCAGTGTTATAACTAAAAAAACAGCTAAAATTTCACAAAGCAAGCTTCCAAATACAGCAGTGCATTTTAAATAACAAAGTGTGGAGCTGGTTGAACACAGCAGGCCAGGCAGCATCAGAGGATCAGGAAAGCTGACGTTTTGGGTCATTTTCTGAAGAAGGCTCCCAACCTGAAACTTCAGCTTTCCTGCTCCTCTAATGTTGCCTGGCCTGCTGTGTTCATCCAGCTCCATACTTTGTTATCTCTGACTCCAGCATCTGCAGTTCTTGCTATCTGAGTGCATTTTAAATACTAGTTGAGAATTAATTATTGTCCAGACCATTGGAGAGAAGTTCTCTGTTCACACAGACATATTTGGCCTCTGCCATCTGATCGCTCGGAATAGAAGTCGCTATTTCTGACCCAGGTCAGACAGAAAACTTTCTCACTTAGTTTGAGAAGAGCTTTGCTGTCAAATATCTAGGAACAGCCACTTTCCCAGCTAAAGCAGTTCAGTCCAGTCCAGCAAGCCGGCAAAGCGCTGATGTGCGCTTCAGTGTGAAAGTGAAACCAACTGTTTTACAGTAATAGCTGCAGTATTCTGTGGTTTAAAGGTGTTGAGGGTATTTTGAGTTACAAGCAGAAGTGAAGTGTGTGAGGTAAGTGTGGGAATAGGGTGGCAGGTTGCTTGGGGCAGGATAGGTAAGATGCCAGCTAAGTGGAGGGTAGGAAATCAGGTGGGTGTGGCAGTAGGGTGCCAGATGGGTAAAGGGATACAGTGCTATGTGGGTGGGGAGCATAGTTGCCAAGTGGGGGACATCGGCGAGAAGTAGATGGATGCATCAGCTGACACGTGGGTGAGGGGTACAGCGGTCAGTTGGATGAGAGGTTTACATAACATGCGGGTGAGGGTTAGGGTGCCAAGTGGGTAAGGAGGGGAGTTAATATGGGGTAAGATTTCAGGGGTGTTGGGGCAGGTCTGGTGGAAGGACTGTTATGGGATTGAACCCAGAGGGGAGACATAGATCAGGTTAGGCTGGGAGTCAGGGACATTGGAGGGGATAAAAATTGGGTGATAGTTGGTGGGTGTTCTTGTCTTCTGGGGTTAGGAGAGTCTCATTTAGGGTCAAGTGGAGATATTGGGTTCAGTTCAACATGGGGAGTTGGGTCAGGAGTGGGTGCATGGTTCAGGGGCAGTGTATCGAGGGGTGTGTAATTAGAGGGCTGGGTCTGGGTGTGTGAGTTGCATCTGGGAAGGGGATTAATGGTGTATTGGGTTGGGGGGATTGGTTGGTGTTCAGTTTAATAGTTAAAAAGGTGCTACAGCAAAGGTTTAACACCTCTGATCTTTCCTGGGAATGATTCTGGAAGTCGGTCAAAACATTTTGATGCCTCCAACTGTAACCGGGAATTGAGTAGTGTTTTAGAGAGTTCCCAGTGTGGGGTAATTGACCATCGGAGGTTTCAACTTGCTGAGCAATTCCCTCACTTCAGTGTATCTAGCCCTCCGTACAGTCCTGATTTGTGACTCCTTTCTCCCTCCAGTAATGACTAACTGCCTAATGGATGGGCTGGACCTGATCTTCTACTCTTGTATGAGAGGGCAAATAGAGCCTCAGTTTAATGTGCTCTCTACAGCACAGCATCTTCGATGTGCCACCATCTTCATTACCACATTGGGAGTATTAGCCGATTTACTCTGGTTGGAGTAGGGCTTGAACACGTAACCCTCTGATTTAAAGGTGAATGAGATACCTAATGAGCCACAGCCATCAAGGCACAATAAGGAAACTGCCACCCTGTCCTGGTTCAGTTTACATCCTGAAGTCAGCATGCGTAATAGTATGGTTCCTGGAGTAAGCTTCAGTGACCCTGGGGTTGAGAGACATCATCCTCCCTGGACTGACCTATCTCCTCCTACCTCTCCACCTACACTCACCTTTACTGGCTCCATCCCCGCCTCTTTGACCTGCCTGTCTCCTCTCCACCTATCTTCTCCTCTATCCATCTTCTATCCGCCTCCCCCTCTCTCCCTATTTATTTCAGAACCCCCTTCTCCTCCCCTATTTCTGAAGAAGGGTCTGGACCTGAAACGTCAGCTTTCCTGCTCCTCTGATGCTGCTTGGCCTGCTGTATTCATCCAGCTCTACACCTTGTTATCTCAGATTCTCCAGCACCTGCAGTTCCTATTATCTCTGAAACATTTACTCGGGGCTGACTTGGCTCAAATCGCCATCAGCATCAAATTCTGAGATTTGCTATGCGCTCATTCCTGTCCATCACTGAAAATGCTGCAGGAACTCTTCACACAGATGTTTTGCATTCATTTGGATAATGCCGTCAGAGTCATAAAATATCCTGAGGATGCATAAGCAGAGGTCAAGTGATGCAGGTCAGTTAAGGAGAAATTTGGGCTGACTGAAAGTTTGGCTGTTGGTGCAGGTCTTAAAGCAGAGAGAGACCAAAAGGCCAGCGAAGGAATCCTAGAGCTTGGGGCTTTTAGTCTGCCATGGATAAAGATACAATATAAGTGCACATACAGTGTTGCTATCCAAAGTTTGGACCCATTAGATGAGTGACAAACCTTTGCAGGGAATTAATTTGCTTGACTTCAATGTGTTCTCATGAATGCCCAGAATCACTCCTCATTAGCTTCAGTGCTATATTGCCTGTTGTGATTTGGGACCTTGGAATCATTGTTAAGAATGGTATCCACCCAATCCCGACTTATTGACCTTTCTTTCTCAGTCGAAAGGCTACAGATCTTTCCCCTGCAGTTTCAGATTTTAATTATTTATATCGGCAAAGTGATCCACAGTGTTTTGACATCTGAAGAAGGGGCACACTGCAGTGTTGCATCCTTTCAGAAGGAAGTGCTGTGCTGAAGCAGAGCAGTCAGCTAGAATTTGTAGCTAATGCTGACGGTTGACACATTCTAATTAATGAACAGTTGGGAGGATGAACATAGCAAGCTCTTTTATTCATGTTTGAATGCTAACCCAACAGAGGGATGTCAATTGAGCTGGAGATGTCACGAGGATCAGTTTGCGTACTAACTGTGGTTAACAATAAAATGCACACAGACACCAAATCAAGAAGTGAGAAGCTCTTGCAGGGACTTTTCTGCTCAGATATTTTGTCTTGGTCCAACAGACACTAAGACAGTTGGGGAGTACAAGACCAAAGAGGTTATGAAGAACTCATATAAGGCTAGAGCCTCAGCTGGAGCTTTGCATACAGCTCTGGGCAAAAAAAAAATAATGTGAATATGTTGGAGATGGAAGAAATTCATGAGAATGGTTCCAGGAATGAGAAGTTTCACTCGAGGGCAAAGATTGGAGAAGGTGGGACTGTTGCCTACGTAGAAGGGAAGGCTGAGAGGAGATTGGATGGAAATTTTCAAAATCATGACAAGTCTGGAGACAGCAGATAGGGAGAAACTGTTCCCACTGATAACTGGAGCAAGAATCAGAGCGCATGGTCTTAAAGATATTTAGCACTTTCTCGCTCAGTAAGTGGTCAGGTTCTGGAATATACAGCCTCGAAATGAGATGGAGAGAAGTTCAATCGAAACATCCAAGAGGGCATTGGATGATGATTTAAACAGAAACAAGGTGCAGATTGATATAGAAAAGTCAAGAGAGTCCTACCAAGTTAAAGTATTCAGAAAGTCTGTACAGATCCGATGGACCGAATGGACTCCTTTGGCATTGTAACAACCCTGGGATTCTGGACAAGTAAGATCCCATGGTACAGTTTTAAAGAAGAACAGAGATGTGATCCCCACACTCCAGGCCAATGCTGGACTTTTCATTTCTTTATTTTTCTAAATTTTTTCCCGAAGAACCCGTACTGAAGAATCTGTACCGAGGTACCTTTGTACCTAAGAAGTAACTGTAATGTGGCAACTTGTAAACTCCTCACTGTACTCATTTGAGTACATGTGATAGTAAAGCTAATACATTCATCCTTCAATCACCCTCAACAAACGCGGGTCATCTGGTTATTACCACACGTGTGTGTGTGTGTGTGTGTGTGTGTGTGTGTGTGTGAGCTTGCTGTGCACAACCTGTGTACTAGTTTCCTACATTAAAGCAATGACTACTTTTCAAAACAGCACAATCGTGCTTTAAGACTGGCGCTAATGAAAGGTATTAATTAAATGCAAGTCTATCGCTTTTATTTATTCATTCACGGAATTGTGGGACTTTCTGGCCTGACCAGCAATTATTACCAATCTTAAATACCCAGATGGTAGCCAACAGTAAACCACAAAGAGACCTAAGGGGCAACTTTTTCACACAGAGGGTGGTGCGTGTGTGCAATGAGCTGCCAGAGGAAGTGGTGGAGGCTGGTACAATTACAACATATAAAAGGCATCTGGATGGGTATATGAGAGATAAAAGGTACTGCAGATGCTGGAGAATCTGAGATAACAAGGTGTGGGGCTGGATGAACACAGCAGGCCAAGCAGCATCATAGGAGCAGGAAAGCTTGACGTTTCGGGCCTAGACCCTTCATCAGAAAAATGGGTATATGAATAGGAAGGGTTTAGAGGGATATGGGCCAAATGCTTGCAAATGGGATTTGTTCAATTTAGGATATCTGGTCAGCATGGATGTGTTGGACCGAAGAGTCTGTATCTGTGTTGAACATCTCTACTACTCTAATAAATTAAAATTAAGATGGTTTTCCCTTTTGTGGAGAGGTAGCAGAAGCTCAGATAATTCTCTGCAGAGCTGAGAAGGTTAAGCGGTGATTTAGTCCAGGTGCAGATTTGTTTCCAGGATATTTAATTATCAGAGAGAGAGACAGAGAGACAGAGAGAAATTATTGACATTATCACAATTTTCGGTAATTTTCAGGTAATTGGCAAATAATGCAGGGTGAAAATGTGAAGATTATATTACCCAGTAAGTTCTGAGCATCTGGACCAGTGTGAAGGCAGCTGGATGCAGATTCAGCAGTTATTCTGAAAAGAGATTTGGAATTTATTTTTTTAAGGAAAGATTTGGAAGTCTATGGGCTAATGCCAAGGGAGTTGGGGCAGATTTGCAGCATCTAGCTTAATTGAGTTTTTTGAAGAAGTAAAGAAGAAGATTGATGAAGATAAAGCTGTGGATGTGATCTATACGGGCTTCAGTTAGGTAAAAGTCTGCATGGTAGAAGGGTTAGCAAGGTTAGAACAAATGAATCACAAGGAGAACTAGCCATTTGGATACAGAACTGGCTCGAAGGTAGAAGACAGAGGGTAGTGGTGGACGGCTGCTTTTCAGACTGGAGGCCTGTGCATAGCTGTGTGCTGTAAGGACCGGTGCTGGGCCCACTGCATTTTGTCATTTATATGAATGATTTGGATTTGAGCTTAGGAGGTATGGTTAGTAAATTTGCAGATTACACCGAGATTGGTGGTGTAGTGGTCAGAGTACAATGGGACCTTAATCTGATGGGCTGAGGAATGGCAGATGAAGTTTAATTTAGATAAATGTGAGGTGCTGCGTTTTGGAAAGGCAAATCAGGGCAGGATTTATACACTTAACATTAAGATCCTGCGGAGCGTTGGTGAGCAAAGAGATCTTGGAGTGGAGGTTCATAGTTTCTTGAAAGTAGAGCCACAGGTAGACAAGATAGCGAAGAAAGCATTTGGTACGCTTGCCTTTACTGGTCAGTGCATTGAGTATAGGAGTTGGGAAGTCATGTTGCAGCTGGACAGGACATTGGTGAGGACACTTTTGGAATACTGCATTCACTTCTAATGTCCCTGCTATAAGAAGGATGTTGTGAAACTTGAAAGGGCTTAGAAAAGATTTACAAGGATGTTGCTAGGGTTGGAGGGTTTGAGCTATAGGGAGAGGCTGAATTGGCTCGTGCTATTTTTCCCTGGAGCATCGTAGGCTGAGGGGCGGCCTTATAGAGGTTTATAAAATCATGAAGGGCATAGATAGGCTAAATAGACAAGGTCTTTTCCCCAGGGTAGCGGAGTCCAAAACTAGAGGGCATAGATTTAAGATGAGAGGGGAAAGCTTTAAAAGGGGCTTAAAGAGCAACTTTTTCATGCAGAGGGTGTTGTGTAAATGAAATGAGCTACCAGAGAAAATAGTGGAGGCTGGTATAATTACAACATTTAAAAATCATCTGGATGGGTATATGAATAGGAAGGATTTAGAGGGATATGGGCCAAATGCTGGCAAATGGGACTTGATTAATTTAGGATATCTGGTCGGCAAGGATGATTTGGATTGAAGGGTCTGTTTCCATGTTGTACAGCTCTATGACTCTATGACTCAACATCGCTGTGGGTCTGGCTTCACATGTAGGCCAGACCAAGTAAGGATGGCAGTTTCCTTCCCTAAAGGACATTAGTGAACCAGATGTATATTTCCCCCCAACAATTGATTCATGGTCAGTATTAAACTCTTAATTCCAGATTTGTTGTTGAATTCAAAGTCTACCATCTATCGCAGCAGGATTCAAATCCAGGTCCCCAGATGCCAGAGTACTGGAGGTTGGCTAATCTGGTGCCATTATTTAAGAAAGGTGGCGAGGAAAAGTGAGGGAACTATAGACCAGTGAACCTGACATCAATGGTGGGTAAGTTGTTGGAGGGGATTCTGAGGATCAGGATTTACATACATTTGGAAAGATAAGGACTGATTAGGGAAAGTTAAATTGGCTTTGTGCATGGGAAATTGTGTCTCCCTAACTTGATTGAGTTTTTTGAAGAGGTGACATAGAAGAGTGGTGAAGGCTGAGCAGTAGACATCGTCTATGTGGACTTCAGTAAGGCATTCGACAAGGTAGACTGGTTAGCAAGGTTAGGGATTTCAGGGACGCCTAACCAATTGAATACAAAATTAGCTTGTTGATAGGAGACAGAGCATAGTGTTGGAGGGTTGGTTTTCAAGCTGGAGGTCTGTGATCAGTGACGTGTGCAAGGATCCGTGCTGGGTCCACTGTTCTGTGTCATTTATAAAAATGATTTGCATGTGAATAAAGGAGGAATGGTTAATAAGTTTGCAGATGACACCAAAATTGGTGATGTAGTGAACAGTGAAGAAGGTTATCTCAGAGTACAAAGGGACCTTGATCAGATTGGTCAACGATCTGAGGAGTGGCAGATTGAGTTTAATTTAGATAAATGTGTGATGTTGCATTTTGGTAAGGCAAACCAGGACAAAACTGCTACAGTAAATGTCCCAAGACTTACACCTGGGAAGTGTTGCTGAACAAAGGGACGTAGGGGTGCAGGTGCATAGCTCCTTGCAAGTGGAGATGCAAGTAGACAGGGTGGTGAAGAACTCATTTGCTATGCTTGTCTTCTTTGGTCAGTGCATTGAGTATAGGGGTTGGGATGTTATATTGCAGTTGTACATTGGTGAGGCCACTTTTAGAGTATTGCATTCAATTCTGGTTTCCCTGCTATAAGAAAGGCGTTGTTAAAACTTGGAAGGGTTCAGAAAAGATTTACGAGGATGTTACTGGGATTGGAGGGCTTAAGCTATAGGGAAAGGCTGAATAGGTTGGGGTTATTATCCCTGGAGCATCGAAGGTTAAAAGGTGACCTAATGGAGGTTTATAATATCATGTGGGTCATGGATAGCGTTAATTGACAAGGTCTTTTCCCCGGGGTGGGGGATTCCAAAACTAGACGACTCTATGACAGTATGATTTTTCTGATGAAGGGTCTAGGCCCGAAACGTCAAGCTTTCCTGCTCCTATGATGCTGCTTGGCCTGCTGTGTTCATCCAGCCCCACACCTTGTTATCTCGGACTCTATGACAGTACTTGGGTCTGTATAATATTGTGCTTATACTTTTATGCCTTTCAGTGTTGAGTTAGTGTCTTTAGATGAGGAGTCAGTAACAAAGTGATTGTGAGCAAAAATAAAGGAATGAGCTTGTATTGACCAAATTTGGGAGAAGAATTGTGTTTAGCACATTGTGTCACAAGTCAACATAGCAGAACAATAGTTCAATCCAACCTGATGCTTAGTTCATTAGCAATCTGACTGAGGTTTGTACACTATATATATAGAAACATAACATATAAACTCTGCGGCGACTAATTAACCCAGAGCCAAATCCTCTGCTCTGTTCAGTGTAATTGTGAAAGGATGAATACATGTCACAGCTCTCAAAGGCCATTGACATTGATCAGTCTCCCTTCCACACTCTGGGGTCCTTGCGTATGAAGAACGAAGGTAATCTAAAAGTGACCATGGAACTGTCAGGTTAGTTAAGAATCACAAATAGTTATTGAGTCACAGAGTTCTACAACACAAAGAAGGGCCATTCACCCATCGAGTTTATGCCCGTCATGAACAACTACCTAATGATTTTATCCCCATGGCCTAACTAATGTCACTCAGGGATGGAAACTTGCTGTTCTCACCACCTGAGCCTACAGGTGACTCCAGGTGCACATCTCCATGGCTAACACTTAACTCGGTGCTGAAGATCCTTGAAATTCACTGCATGGGACTGCAGGGATGGACCTAGGGTTACGTGTGTACAAATTGCTCGAGATGGTTGAAAGGCAGTTAAAAATTCATGATTGTGGGCTTTATGAGTGGAGACAGAGAGGAGTAAAACAAGTGACAAAGAGTGAACCTTTATAAACTTTGCTTTGGCTTCAGTTGGAGCATCATCTCCAACTCTGAGCATCACGTTTTAGGGAGGATTTAGAGACTTGAGAAAGAGTGCTGGAAAGATCCACAAGAACGGTCTCACCGATGAGAACATTCTTTATCCAAACAGCCATGAGAAGCTGGGTCCAATCTCCTCGGAGACCATGGAGTTTGAGAGAGGCAATTGAGGTGTTCAATACAGGGAAGGCCTGGGCGGAGCAGGCAGAGAAACTGTCCTGTTTGTTGGACATGGTGACTTGAGAAGAAACCTTTTCATGTGGTAAGTGTTTAGGATCTAGAAAGTGCTGCCTGAGAATGTAGTGGAGGCTGGTTCTATCAAGGTTTTCAAAGGGGAACTAGATGATCATCAGAACAGAAAGGATTTTCAGGGATACAGGAGATGGATGGGGAAGTGAGATGAGCTGAGATGCTTATATTGATGGCTTGAAGGGGCTGACTGGCATCCTTCTATAATTTTACCATTGTTTGGTGCTATTCTCAGAAAGGGTCTTCAAAGCTGAACTTCCAAATCATGTTTAGTTAAGAAAGATTCTGTAGGCCTATGGGGAGAAAGCAGGAAATGGAACAAATGGGTATCTCTTTTAAGGACTTGGTATAAGCATGATGGGTTGAATGGTCATCCACTGCATTGCCTCTATGAAGTGACCCCAGACAGTAACCCAACTGCAACAAACCCAGTGCATTGCACAATAGGAAATACAAGAAGAAACTATCATTTTCCATCAAAACATTCAGCATTTTGTGATTACACTGCATTTTGTGCAGAGGAGAGTCTGAATGTTGCCTGGGATGACAAGTCTCAGTTAGGAGGAGAAATTGGATTGGTTAGGTTTGTTTTTCTCACAGCAGAGGAGGCTGAGGGGGATCTGATTGAGGTATACTAACTTATGAGAGGCCTAGACAGGGTAGATCATGATAATCTTTTCCCAGTAGCAGATGTGTCTAAGACCCAAGGGCCTAAGTTTCAGTGAGGATCAAATAGTTAAGAGGGGAGCTAATGAAGGATTTTTTTCCACCCTGAAGGTGGCAGAAATTTGGAAAGTGCTACATGAGTGGGTGATGAAAGCAAGAACTCTCACAGGATTTAAGTAGCATCTGGTGGAGCATTTAAAATGGCACAACATAGTAGGCTATGGACGAAATGTAGGTGAATGGAATTTGAGCAGTTGTTGGTTAGTATTGACATGGTGGGCTGAGGGGCCTTTTTCTATGTTGTATGACTCTTTATGACTCTATGACTGTAATTCTAATTGGTGTATAAAGCTGTAGCTCCATATTCGTCGTCAAAGGTACAGGAGTAGGCCATTCAGCCTGTTGGACCTGCTTCTCGTTTTATTTATTCATGAGATGAGGATGTTGCTGGTTGGACCAGAATTTGTTTCCTGTCCTCAGTTGTCCTTGAGAAGGTGGTAGTGAGCTGCAGTTCACATACTGTAAGGACCTCAACAATGCCGTTCGGGAGGAAGTTCCAGGCTTTTGACTCAGCCACAGTGAAGGAACGGTGATATATTTCCAAGTCAGGATGATGAGTTGGAGGGAAACTTGCAGGGGGTGGTGTTCCCATGTGTCTGCTTCTTTTATCCTCCTAGATGGAAGTGGTTGTGGGTTTAAAAGGTGCTGTCTAAGGAGCTGATTGAACACTTTGATGCCTTTTACCCACACTATCCCTATAATCCGTTATGCCATTGGTAATCAGAAGTTTATCAATTTATATCTTAAACATACTCAAAAGCTGAGCTTGCACCCATTCAAGTGGGTTTGGAAATAAAAAAGATGTGTCTTGAAATTGTAGTGAAGCAAGCTGATCCTGCTCAGTGTGCAATGTTTGTGCGAGATGTTGATATTGTCCAGGTAACAGATAGAATAAAAGCAGGAGATGCTGGAAACACAACAGATCAGGTCATGTTTCAGAAGGGAGGTACAGGGATTCTGGTGACCTTTCATCAGAATTGTTTGAGATATAACAAGCTTGAAGCAGTACAGAGACAGGAAGAGGGTGAGTAAGGAATGTGAATAACAAAGAAAAGTTCTGGTAGAGCGTGGAAGGCAGCCGAGACCGTTCTCCGTTGTAAATTCACCAACCTTCACTGAAACTTTAACTGCACACCCTCTTACTGTTCATCTTCCATAAACTCCATTCTTAGAGGCTTTTTCTTCCTGTATCCTTTCTGTGTGGGCAATAGAACATTCCATACCAATGCTCCTACATTATCTTTTCCTCTTCACTCTCCCTTCACTTGATAAAACCCTCGCACATATCTTTCTGTGTCTCCCACTTTGTCTTTCACCCTTCCCCTTTCTCTACAATCATAAGACCACAACTATAACAGAGACCCCTTGTCCTCACCTCTCCCCACACCAGATATCACTTTACTTTCCGACTCTCATGTTTGACACCTCTAAAACCTCAGTTTGTACACAGCAAGATCCCACACACTACCATGAAACATGGTGAGTAGATAATCTGCCTGGGTCATTTTGGCTGAGGGGTCAATATTGGCCAAAGAAACTTGATAGAAATACTCTTGGGCTAATGTCATGGGATCTATCACAAACCTTCTATGATGACAATGAGATAAGGCCGGGAAATGCAAAACCCTGAAATGATCTTTTGCTTTGATTTCAACTTTTTCCAAAGTCCAATTTTTAAAGCCTTATGAGTTGAAGGAAATTTCCAGGCTGTATTGTGAATCTCCCGTCATTAACTGGCATAGGGGACTCAGGAACAGTGTGGAGTCACAAGGTTAAGGGAGCCGGAACCGTTCAGTTGTAAGGCTCCTTTCAGCTCCTGAACTGTCACTGTGGTCCCATCCTAAACCCACTGCTCTCCTCTGAACACCATCCGTCTTCCTGGAAGAAATGATTCCAAATGAATTCCAGCACTCCTCAGTGATGACTGTCGCAGCGATACGAAGAGGAAAGGGGTGACACAATTCAAGTGGTTCTGTCACAGCCAAAGCATTTGATTAACATGTGATTAGCAGCTTCAAGTCAAAAGGAGAAAACGAGAGAAAAATTGCCCATGCCTGGTCTGCAATTTAAAAGTCTTAACGCACTGCAAATGTGCAGTAGGTCTGACAGAAAGGTAAGTAAAACAGGTTTAATTTTATTCATTCATTCATGCAGCGTGTGCATTGCTGGCAAGGTCAGCATTTATTGCTCTTGGGAAGGTGATAATCAGACGCGTTCTTGAACCGAGTGCTGGCGGAGGTACAGTCATAGTGCTGTTAGCTCCAGGATTGTGGCTCGGTGGTGATGAGAGGGTGCCGATACAGTTTCAGCTCAGGATGGTGAGTGATTTGGTCTGGAATTTAAGGGCCTTGGTCTTCTCAAGATGAAGTTAACAATTTCACGTTAGTTCTGGATTGCAGCATCAACTGTCGCTCCATTATCACCCCCAAATCAGACAGTCGTGTGTCCAAACCTCAGTTTAGCCTCCGATCCATGTCTGATGCACTCCTATTGAGATGTTGCATTAATTCACTCCCAGGATGAGAGTGCTTCTGCCTGAGCTAGCATATGTTTCCCATCCCTGGGTGCCCTTGAGAAGCTGGTGGTGACTTGTCTTGAAATGTTAGATTGAGTAAGGAGAACTGTCCCTAGTGTTTAGGCTACTCCCCAGATAATCTAGTAGCTCAATACGTAGGGAGTGCACTGTTATTGAAAACACAGCGGGCAATTTTTGCACAGAAAGATGCCAGAAACAATAATAACCAACGAACCTCTTTTGAGCGATAGACTTTGGTCGGGGAATTTCTCATTCTGTACAAATAGTGTCTTTGTTTCAACCTCATTCTTCTTCAGTGCAAGAATGCCTTCAGAAGAATCAGCCTTGGTTATGTGCTTAAGTCTCTGCTGTTGAATTTAAAACCGCCAGAAGAACAACAAAAGACTTGCATTCACATATCTCCTTTACATACATCTTGAAATGGCCCAAGGGCTTCACAGGAATGTTATTAAAACTCTGAAACATGCATGGAAATGTTAGGTCAGATGACTGAAAGCTTGGCCCAAGAGGTAGGTGTTAAGTAGTATCTTAATGAAGGACACCGGTGTAGAGGTGGACGGGTTTAGGGACAGAATTCCAAAGCTTAGGGGCTCAGAAGCTGAAGGCATGTCTGTAAGTGATGGGATGGTTAAAATTGGGATGTACATTAGGCCAGAACTGGAGGAGTGGAGAGACCTGGAAGGGATGTTAGTATGGACAAGAATACAGAGAGAGAGGGACAAGATCACGGAGGGATTCGAAAATGAGAATTTAAAAACAAAAGTTTTAATTATCAAAGTATTTGTAAATTGAGAGTACATGTAGGTGATCAGGTCCAGGGTTGATGGATCATTAGGACCTGGTGGAGGTTCAGTCTTGGGCCATTGGAGTTTCAATGAGCTCATGTTTTATGCAGAATGTGAAAATGAGAGGCTGGCAATGTGACCGTTGGAATCATTGAGTGCAGGTAAATTACTTTACCGTATGATTTAAGGCAGGGCTAAGTTGTCGGTCTGGAGTATCTCAGCCACTGGGGTCTGTACATAATGTCCCTGACGCTGATTGCTCCTTTACTCTGCGTAAGGATCTTCAACCCATTATTACACTGACAATACATGCTGGTCACCTCCCACAAGGGAACAGAAAAAAATCCTTCAGTTACATTTGTACATGTTAGATTGTGGAATACAGCTGTCTAGTGTAGTGTCTAAGATTCCCCTCTTCACTTGCTCATTCCAGATTGATGTCTTCCTCTTTACTGATTTCAGGGTCAAAGAACCAAATACGTCATCATGATACATATAAGTCTCATTTTATCCCAGTAACTTGGATGTGGATAAGGATTTCAACAGTCACCGAGCTGCAGAAGGCATGGAGGTGGGTAATGTGGGAGGTGGGAGAAGACCGTCGAAGTGAGAGCTCAGAAATAGGGTTAGAAACGTATCTCAGCTTTGGACAGGATGCCGAGATTGCTAGTGTTTTGGTTTTGCCCCAGGCTGTTGTAAGATGTTCTTTCAAAAACTTGTGTGATGTTGGAGTTGCTAGTTGGGCAGCATTTATTCCCTGTTACTAGCTGCTCCTGAGAAGGTGGTGGTGAGCGGCCTTCTTGAACTTCTGCAGCCTGTGTGTTGTAGGTGGTCCTACAATACCTTTAGGATTTTGACCCAGTGATAGTGAAGGAACGGTGATATATTTTCAAGTCAGGATGGTGAGTGGCTTGGAGGGGAACTTGCAGGGGGTGGTGTTCCCATGTGTCTGCTGCCCTTGTCCTTATGGATGGAAGTGGTCGTGGGTTTGGAAGGTGCTGGATCTTTGGTGAATTTCTGCAGTGCATCTTGTAGATAGTACACACTGCTGCTACTGAGCATCGGTGGTGGAGGGAATGGATGCTTGTGGATGTTCAAACCAAATGGGCAGTTTTGGTAGGTTGGGAGTAGTAATTTTCAGGCTATAGTCACTTTAATAACTAATAAAACGAAATCAAAGTGATTTTAACAATGACATACATCTGAAGAAATCATTTTAATCATTATATTGAGTAGTGGCCAGTCTTGAAACAGATGATTACAAAGGTAATGAACCTTGATTGAGATATATTATAATTGATGAATCAATATAATTAATAATGATAGTAGGAAGAAAATTTAATTTTTAATGAATAATCATTGCCTGCATTTTAAGTCCGTCTCTCTGTTTAAAAAGAAACAGCATTTCAGCTGAAATTGCTCAAATGTAGATGAGCAATTGAAATGTCATAACTTTCGAGGCTATTGGTCAAGTGCCGGAAAGTGGGATTTGTGTAGGTAGGATAGTACAGATTCAATAGGCTGAAGGGCCTCTTCTGTGCCGTATGACTCGATTATTGTAAATGTGGGAATCCTTCTGCAACCCTGATAAGATTCATGGGATGGTAGATGCGGACATTTGTAGATGACACAGTGTGGAGCTGGAGGAACGCAGCAGGCCAGGTAGCATCAGAGGAGCAGGAAACTGACGTTTCGGGTCATTTCTGAAGAACAATCCCAACACCATCGGCATCCTTTTTAAATCTTCTCCCCTCACCTCACCTGAAATGTATCCCTTCTAGTTTCCCTACCCTGGGAAAAAAGACCTTGGCTATTCACTCTATCGATGCCCCTCATGGGTTTATAAATCTCTATAAGGTCATCCTTCAGCCTCTAATGCTCCAAGGGAAAAGGCTCCAGGCTATTGAGTGTTTCCCTATCACTCAAACCCTCCAGTCCTGGCAACATCCTTGTAAATGTTTGCTGAGCCCTTTCAAGTTTAACAACATCTTTCCTATCGCAGGGAGACCAGAACTGAACACAGTATTCTAAAGAGATAGTAGGAACTGCCGATGTTGGAGTCTGAGATAACAAAGTGTGGAGCTGGATGAACACAGCAGGCCAGGCAGCATCAGAGGAGCAGGAAGGCTGATGTTTTGGGTCTGGACCCTTCTTCAGTATTCTAAAAGTAGCCTCACCAATATCCTGTACAGCAGCAACTTGACAAATGATTTTGAAAATTTACCATCCAAAACGGCCTGCTTTGCCTTAATTGTTAAAATCTTGTTCAGGCAAAAACACACTTGTACAAATTATTTACAAATTGGAGTAGCTGATGGAATTAGTTAAACAGTGGCTACAGAAAGTGAAGGAGTCAGCAATTAAGGAACAGGTTTTGTAGTAACAATCACATTAATAGCTCTGAAAGATTTATGATGTAACTTCTACTTTTGACTTGCCCCTTTTCTGACCTCTTGGGCATCCCTCATTTTAAATAACCTACCGGTGGTGGTTGTTCCTTCATTTGTCTAGTCTCTTGGTCCTAGTGATAAAGGGTGGTTCGCTCAGTCAGTTGAACAAGTGATTTGGAAATGTAAACTGATACCAACAACATGGGTTTAATTCTCATACCAGCTGAGGTTGCCAAGTAGATAACATTGCCTGAGTATTGTAATGCTGAGGTTAAACTCACCTCCAGTCGTCTCTCTCTAATGGGGCTATTTTAACGATTCAACATAGTCATTAACCCCTTTAGAGCCATAAATACAGTTCTGTAATTTTCAGCATTGAAATCAGAATTCATAAGAAACAGAATGGTTGATGGATGTCTTGATGAAACTTTGTCAGATTTCTTATAGTCTAAGGATGATTTGACTTTGGAAAAGGTTATTCAAACTGTGCTAGAAGCAGAGATCAGAAAGAATCAGACTGATCCAAGAGGTGAAGACCAATGATACCTCATTTCATCTGTGAAGTTTCTTGATTATACTCCCAGCATTTTCGTTTCAAATCATTAATGTGTACTTCAAACAACAAGAGTTGAATCACTGAGTCCTGTGGAAACTCACTGGAAACAACTTCCAATCGCAAAAACATCCCTCTACCATCTCCCTCAACTTACTCTCTTTGAGCTAATTTTGGATACAATGTGACACTTTGTCTTGGATCCTATGGGCCTTACTGTCTTGACTAGTCTGCCATGTAAGACCTTATCAAAAGCCTTGTTAAATCCCATGTAGACCACATCAGATACTCACCCTTATCAGATGCTCACTCCTGTTACTTCAAAAAATGTGATCAAATCTGTCAAACATGACCTTCCCCTAACAAACCCATGTTGGCTGTCCTTGATTAATCATGTGTCTCAAGTGCATGTTTATTCTGTCCCTCAAATATTTTGCAATAGCTTCACTTATAGCAATGTTTAGGTCCTGTCGTGCCAATAAAGAACTTGTTTTCATGTTTCATCTTTCACCACATCAGATACCCTTTTGTCATAAATGTTGTAGTTAAGGAAGACGTAAGTTAATTTGTACACAGTAAGGTCCAATAAGCAATGCAGCCATGATGAAGAGTTAAACCTCGATACTGTTGTTGATTGAATGATACACATGAACTCGGACACTGGGAAGAATGATCCATGGGATCTTCTACATCCACTCATGAGGGCAGAATAGCCTTCTGTTTAATATTCCATGGATAGGCGTCTCTGAAACTCCTGTTTCCCTTTATTCTTTCCTGGACATCACTCGCAATGTGAGATATTGTTATCCCTGCCTCATCAGCCTGGAACTGTATGGCATCCCAGGCAATTTTAGAGGGTGAAGTCAACTACCTCCTGTGGGCCTGGAGTCACACTTAGGCCAGAACAGGTAAAGAAAGCAGATTCTCTTCTCTGACAGACATGAGAAATCCAGGTGGGTTTGTACAACAATTGATGATGGTTTCAAGGTCATCATTAGCTTTATAATTCCAGATTAATGAATTGGAATTAAATTCCACCAGTTGCTCTGATGGCAGTTTAATCCATGTCCCCGGTGGCGCCTGAAAGCTTCAGGAACAGCATCTCATATTTCGCTTGGGAACCCTGCAGTCCAATGGTATCAATGTTGACTTCACAAGCTTCAAAATGTCCCCTCCCCCGACCGCATCCCAAAACCAGCCCAGCTTGTCCTCGCCTCCCTAACCATTCCTCCCACCTCAAGCCCACACCCATCTCCTACCCACTAACCTCATCCCGCCTCCTTGACCTGTCTGTCCTCCCTGGACTGACCTATCCCCTCCCTAACTCCCCATCTACATTCACCTTTACTGGCTCCAACCCCTCTTTGACCTGTCTGCCTCCTCTCCACCTATCCTCTCCTCTATCCATCTTCTATCCGCCTCCCCCCTCTCCCTATTTATTTCAGAATCCCCTTCCCCTCCCCCATTTTTGAAGAAGGGTCTCGACCCGAAACATCAGCTTTCCTGCTCCTCTGATGCTGCTTGGCCTGCTGTGTTCCTCCAGCTCTACACCTTGTTATCTCAGATTCTCCAGCATCGGCAGTTCCTATTATCTCCCCCCAGAACATTACCTGGGTCTCTGGATTAACAGTCCAGTGATAATACTGCTAGGCCATTGCTTCCCCTGAATCTTAGGGCTAAAGAGATCAAAGGGTATGGGGAGAAAACAGGAACAGGAGATTGAGTTTGATGATGAGCCACGATCATATTGAATGCCAGACCAGGCTCAAAGGGCTGAATGGCCTAGTTCCGTTCTTATTTTCGATGGTTCTATGTATTTTGCGGGTGCAGTGGCGGCGTCCCTCCGTATGAGCCAGGAGGCCTGGATTTAAGTCTCATCTGCTCCAGACCCCCGGAGTGTTAGGTTTGAAAGTCAGTTTGAAAGTTTACAAAAGGGAAGGACTTGATTCTAAATTAATTAAATGCATACTTAAAGCTAAAGGGAGATGAATTGCCAGGACTTATTGGGATTTTTGCCAGCATTCTAAGGAATGCAAAAATAAACAGTAAATGACAGAATTCTTAGGAGCATTGATGTACAAAGGGATCTTAGGCTGCAAGTTCATAGCTCCCTGAAAGTAGCAACACAAGTGGATAAGGTGGCAAAGAAGGCATATGGCATGCTTGCTGTCATTGGTCAGGGCACTGAGTATAATAATTGGTAAGTCATGCCGCTGCTGTATGAGACTTTGGTTGGACCACATTTGGAATATTGTGTGCAGTTCTGATCATCACACTATAGGAAGGATGTGGAGGCTTGGAGAGTATGCAAAAGACGCTTACCAGGATGTGGCCTTGATTAGAGTGTATTAGGTATAAGGAGAGGTTGGATAGACTTGGGGTGTTTTCAATAGGGCATTTGAGGCTGAGGGGTGACCTGATAGAAGTGTGTAAAATTATGAGGGACATAGATAGAGTGGATTGTTGGAGTCTCTTCCCAACAGTGCAACTCTTAAATACAAGGGAGATAGTTTTAAGGTGAGAGGGTGAAAGTTTAAAGGAGATGTGTGAAGGCAATTTTTTATGTAGGGGGTAGTAATAGGTGTCTGGAAGATACTGCTATGGGAGGTGGTAGAAACAGACAGGATAGCAAGGTCTAAGAGACATTTAACAGCCACATGAACAGGCAGGGAATACAGAAATACCAACCATGGGCAGGCAGCTGGGATTGGTTTCCAGTAGCATCATTGGTCAGTACAGGGCCAAAAGGCTGTCCTTGTCTTACACTGTTCTATGTCCTACATCCTAAGAGGTGTGTCATAACATGCCTGATCAGTTTGGTTAAAAATATCTACTAGTTACATTGTATTCCATGAATGCATAACAACAACATCTAAATTCACCAATCGTAGCACTGACGTGGAATCAAATCTTGAATCGTCTTGGTTGTTGAAAAGCTCCTGTACACAGGGGGCAGCTTTAACTTACTAAAGCAGCCCTTTCTTTTGCTACAACATATCACAGTTCTAATGAAGAGCTAACACTCATTTTCCGTTGATAGTCTAAAGTGTGCCATGCATCACAAACGCCTCCAATGACGCTTCTCCTGAGGCACTCACTGCGTGCTAGCTTCTGTTCATTTTGCCTCTGCCAACACTCTTTACATCTGCGCTGAGTTACACATCTAATCTGATCCTGTCCCAGGTTGACTTGTGTTCCACGAAGCATGCTTGCATTGCACCTCGAGATTTAAATAGATTGTGAATACAATTTGAATATATTAAAAAGCACTATTAACGGGATCGACAATTTGTGAGACAGACTGACTCCAACAAAAGAAATTGAAAGCTGACAACAACTGCAGCTTGCCAATTTCAAATTAGTTTTTGTGCCTATTCCTGATTGGGTCCTTCACAGAAATAATCTTTAAACACACTGGGAAACGGTTGCGTGTTTGGCCCCAACCAATCTTTCAGCAATTCACTGGCAGGTTTTGTACCGAAACGTGAAATCTGTAGAAGTGAAAGAAAAAGATTACTTTTCTAGAGTATCTTCGGCAATATTTGCAGGGGCTTTGCAGCCGAGTGAATGGCTTTTGAAGTTCATTCGCTGATGTAACGTGGGAAATGTGGCAGCTAATTAGCACAGAGCAAGCCCCCACAAACAGCAATGTGACAATGATCAGATAATCTGGGTTTTGTGATGCTGATTGAGGGATATGTATTGGGTGGAATGCCCGAAAGATCTCCCATGTTCTTTTGACAAAATAATGTCATGGGATCTGCCTCTGCAAAATAGCACTTGATAAAGAAGTAAAACAAAACTGAAGAACAAAAACTGTTGAATATCAAAATTCTGCACATTGACTTAGAGAGTCATAGAGACGAACAGCACGGGAACAGACCCTTCAGTCCAACTTGTCCATGCTGACTAGACATCCTTAACTGATCTAGTTTCATTTGCCAGCATTTGGCCCATATCCCTCTGAACCCTTCCTATTCATGTACCCATCCAGATGCCTTTTAAATGTTGTAATTGTACCAGCCTCCACCACCTCCTCTGGCAGCTCATTCCATACCATCTGAGTGAAAATGTTGCCCAAGAGATGCTGGAATTTTTAAAAAATTCACTCACGAGACTTGTGCACCTCTGGCTTGGCCAGCATTTACTGCTTCTCTAGTTACCCTTGAGAAGGTGGCAGTGAGCTGCCTTCTTGAACTGCTGATGTCCACATACTGCAGGTAAGCCTACAATGCCATTCTGGAGGAGATTCCAGGGTTTTGACCCAGTGATATATTTTCAAGTCAGGATGGTGAACGGCAACTTGCAGTTTGTGGTGTTCCCGTGTATCGGCTGCCGTTGTCCTTTGAGATGGAAGTAGTCATGGGTTTGTAAGGTGCTGTCTCAGAATCTTTATGAATTTCTGTAGTGCATCTTGTAGATAGTACGCATTGCTGCTGCTGAGGTTCAGTGGTGGATGAATGGATGCTTGTGGATGTAGTGCCAATCAAACTAGCTGCTTTGTCCTGCTTGGTGTCAAGTTTCATGAATGTTGTTGGGGCTGCATCCATCTGGGATCCTGACTTGTGCCTTGTAGATGATGGACAGGATTTGGGGAGTCAGGAGGTGAATTATTCACTGCAGTATTCCTACCTTCTGACCTGCTCTTGTAGCCTCTGTTTATATGTGGCACATCCAGTTGAGTTTCTAGTCAATGGTTAGTGATAGGGTGGTGATTCAGTGATGGTAACACCATTGAATGGCAAGGGGCAATAGTTAGATTATCTCTTACTGGAGATGGTCATTGCCTGGCATTTATGTGGCATGATTGTTACTTGTCACTTGTCAGCCCAAGCCTGAATATTGTCCAAATCTTGCTACAATTGAACATGGACTGCTTCACTATATAAGGAGTCGCAAATGGTGCTTAACATTGGGCAATCATTGGTGAACATCCCCACTTCTGACCTTATGACATTGGGGAGGTTCTGAAACATAGACAGGAATTGTTGGAAATATTGAGCAACTGTGGATGCAGAAAGTGAGGTAATATTTCAGAAAGAAAAAACAAAAAAATGCTGGAAATCAGAAGAAAACTCATACAATGCTAGAGAAACTCAGCAGGTCAAGCGGCATCGGTGGAGTGAAAGCAGAATTAATATTTCAAATCCAGTGACTGTTCATCAGAACTTCAGTGCCTCTTCTATCTGGTTCTATTTTGTGATTGTATGTGAAAGAGCTGGATTTGCATTTATGGGGGATAATTTCAAAGCTTGCTGACGATACAAAACTCAGGAATGTCAGTGAGAAGGACTGTAAGAGATAGGAAGAGAATGTGGATTGCCAAAATGGACAGACAAACAGAAACTTATGTTTGCTGTGATATCCTGTGGAATGGTTCTCTTTGTTAGAGAAAGCGGAAAAAAGTGAAAAGGGATAATATAGATGAGGTGGAGGCACAGGGAGAGTTGCAGGCAATTGAACACAAATCAGGAAGCTGTTTGAAAGATAAAGCACATGGGATGCTTGATTTATTAAATGAGACTGAGTGCAAAAGCAAGGAAGCTATGTTAAATCTATATAAATCACTGAAGTATTGTGTCAAATTTTTGACAGCACAGTTTTGGAAGGATGTCACAGCCCTAGAGAAGGTGTGCAGGAAATTTACTGGAATGTTGCAATGAATGAGGGAGTACATAGAGAATCTGGTCTTAGGCTTCAAGCAAAGAAAATTAAGGAAACATATAATAGCGATGTACAAAATCAGGAATCGTCTAGATATAGTAAATAAAGTGAACAATTTTCCACTGGCAGCATGTTGGTAAGAAGTCACAAGATCATATGAAATAGGAACAAGAGGATCACCTTCTGTGTTTACTCTTTCAAGTGCCTGAAGAAACATTAGTGAAAACGTATTTCAGTATTTTAAATTCCAGAGAATATATATTCCGTTTTCATAGCCTCTTATCATTGGGCCACTCCCAACTCCTGAATTAATTTAGTGAACCTTCACTGTACTATCTCCAATATGAGATTATCCTTTCATAAAAAAATATTTCATTCACTCCTGAGATGTGGTGTTATTAACTGCCCATTCTATAATGAGAGGGCAGCTCACAGTCACCCTACATTTCTGTGACTGACGAGTCACTTGTCGCAGTGAGTGAACATGATGGGTTTCACCATAATTGCCGGAGGCTCCATGGTCACCTTTTGGTTCCAGTTTCTTTCTTCAGAATTCAAACTTCACTATCCTCCAAAGTGGGACTCAATCCTATGTCTCCAGAACGTCCTTTGGAGCTTTGGATTACTAGTTTAGCAACATTAATGCTTTACCACTGACTTGAGACCAAATTGTACACAGTGTTCCAGGTGTGAACATACCAAAGCCCTGTTGAACTGTAGCAAGATCTCTTTCTTCCTGTCCTCCAGGCCCCTTGCAATGGAGGCCAGTGTGCCAGCTTCCTTCTTGTACTTTGCTGGACCTGCATGCACACTTTCAGCAACAAAAACAGAAATTGCTGGAGAAACTCAGCATCATCTGTGCAGAGAGAAGGTATTTCAGGTCCAGTGATTTGTTTTAATTAGTAACTCATGCGATGTGGACTTTGCAGGCTGGGCTAGTGTCTATTGCCCCTTCCTAACTGGCCAGGGTTGGGGGGCACAGTTAAGATTCAACCAAATTTCTGGGTGGTTTGGAGTCACATGTAGGCTAGACTAAGTCAGGATGGCAGTTTCCTTCCACAGAACATAGAACATAGAACAGTACAGCACAGTACAGGCCCTTCGGACCACGATGTTGTGCCAAACTTTTACCTGAACCTAAGGTTTATCTAACCTCCACTCCTACCTTATACTATCATCCATGTTCCTATCTAATAGCCACTTAAATGCCCGTAATGGGGCCAACTCCCCCAAAGGGTTGGCTCAGTGGTTAGAACTGCTGCCTCGCAGCACCATGTGGTGGTGACTAGTTTTAAAAAATGTCAAATGATCATCATTAAATTGTTGTTGGAAAAACCCATCTGGTTCACTTGCGTCCCTCAGGGAAGGAAATCCGCCATCCTTATGTGGCCCGTGACTCCAGCAATGTGGTTGACTCTTAACTGCCCTCTGGGTAATTAAGGATGAGCAATAAATGTTGGCCACATCCTCTGAATGAATTAATAAAAAAAATCCTGTGGGATCTTCTTCATTCATTATTTTTATTTTATCCATTCACGGAACGAGGGCGTCACTGGCCAGGCAGCGTTTATTGCCCATCCCTAATTGACTTGAGGGCTGTTCAGAGTCAACCACATCGCTGTGAGTGTGGAGTCACATGTAGGCCAGACCAGGTAAGGAAGGCAGTTTCCTTCCCTAAAGGGCATTAGGAACCTCTGCTTCCAGTTGAGCAGGAAAGATCCCATGGTGGAGCGGAATCAGGTGTAGTAACAGTGGGTGTAAGTTCCTGATATGATGCCCTGAAGGCCAGTAGCTTAAAAGGACAAAATTTGCCAAAAGTTCTGAATGGGAGAACCCAGTGGAAAAAATTTCACTTTTTGTAAGTTTTACTTTGCGTTACAATTAAACCAGAGTGCACTTAGGAAAAACTGTTGAACTCTTACCTTCATTCCTTTATTTTTCCACTTATTGCGGGGAAGGACTGTAATGTTAACTTTTAACTTTGTTTCTTTAATTTTCTACTTATCTAAGAACAACAATAATGCTTTACTTTTAACCTCGTTTCGCTATGTTACTACTTGTATCTATGTTTTATACCGAGGTACCTTCGTATTTAAAATGGCACTGTATGCAGTGATGTTGCACATTTTTCATTGTATCCCTGTATTTCTGTACTTGAGTACACAAGAAAATAAAGCTTAAATCAAGAATAAACATGTACTGAAATTAACAGACATATTGTATTCAATAGACACCAGGAATTACATTATAAATTGCTGACACAATGAAAATTGATCTCACGAATTTTGCTGGCTGTCCCTGTTATATATGGCACCAGACCCAGGCGTGAAGCCCTTTAATACTCTGTCTTATAGAATCATAGAGTCACACAGCACGGAAACAGACTTTCGGTCCAAATAGTCCATGCCAAACATAATCTCAAACTGAACTAGTCCCACTTGCCTGCTCCTGGCCCATATCCCTCCAAACATTTCCGATCCGTATACTTAACCAAACATGTTTTAACTGTTGTAACTGTACCCACATCCACCACTTCCTCTGGAAGCCCAGTTCACATGTGAACCACTCTCAGTGTAAAGAATTTGCCTCTTATGTCTTTTTTAAATCTCTATCCTCTCACCTTAAAAAATGTGCCCTCTGGTCTTGAAATCTCCCATCCTTAGAGAAAAGACACCTACCATTAACCTTATCTATACTCCTCATGATTTTATAAACTTCGATAAGGTCACCTCAAACCTTGTACACTCCAGTGGAAAAATTCCAATTTTTTTCCAGCCTTTCTTTATAACTCAAACCTCTAATTCCTGACAACATCCTGGTAAATCTCCTCTGAATCCTCTTCAGCTTATTGTATTCATCCTGTAACTGGGTGACTGAACCTGGAAGCAGTATTCCAGAAGAAACCTCACTAATGCCCTGTACAACCTCAACATAACTTCCCAACTCCTATACTCAAAGGACTGATCAACGAAGGCAAGCATGTTAAATGCCTTTTTAGCCACCCTGACTACCTGTGATAGGTCTTCCTCAATAAAGTTTGACTTCTTTTCTTCACACAGGATTTGGTCATCCAGTTATCTCTCATTGCAGTTTCACAGGTATGGCCATCCTCAGAAGGATGCGCTTTCTGATTTATTTTCCAGTCGTCCTGCTAGTGTGGATTCCCAAGATTCAATCCTCGTTCAACAACGCAATAATAATTCAGTGTGCTGTGTGGCCAACTCTGTTCAAATGAATGAAGCAGCAGAAGCACTTTTCTTTCACTGTCGTGGTTGCCAAAGATGGGGTTTACATTTTATTCTCTTCAGCAGGTCTGCACGCACATGGATCTCCATAGCCTGCCTCGTTTGACCTTTTGCTGAAATCCAACCTCTGCGAGAAATCTTACGCCTTGGGGTATCACCGCTACACTTTTAATCCAGAAACTCAGGCAATGTTCTGGGGACCTGGGTTCAAATCCTTCCAAGGCAGATGGTGGAATTTGACTTTAATTTAAAATATTTGGAATTAAGAATCAACTGATGTTCATTGTCAGTTGTCAAAAAATAAATCAATCTGGTTCACTAATATTGTTTAGGGAAAGAAATCTGGTTTGGCTTACATGTGACTCCAGACCCACAGCAATGTGGTTAACTGTCACCTGCCCTCTGAAATGGCCTAGCAAGCCACTCAGTTGTACCAATCGCTTACAAAGTCTCATCAAAGAAATGAAACCGGATGGATCACCTGGCATCGACCTAGGCACCGGAAAAGACAAAGGCAGAAACAGCCCTGTTGATCCTGCAAAGTCCTCCTCACTAACATCTGGGCGTTAGTGCCAAAATTGGGAGAGCTGCCTCACAGACTAGACAAGCAACAGCCTGACATAGTCATATTCACAGAATCATACCTTACAGACAATGTCCCAGACACCACCATCACCATCCTTGGATACGTCCTGTCTCACAGGCAGGACAGAACCAACCTAGGTGATGGCACAGTGGTATACAGTCAGGGAGGAGTTACATGGGACATTGACCCCAGCCCCATGAAGTCTCATGGCTTCAGGTTAAACATGGGCAAGGAAACCTCCTGCTGATTGCCACATACTGTCCTCCCTCAGCTGATGAATTAGTACTCCTCCATGTTGAACAACACTCGGAGGAAGCATTGAGGGTGAAACGTAACGCATAAAATGTACTCTGGGTGGGTGTGGGGGAATTTCAATGCCCACCACCAAGTGTGGCTTGGTAGCGGTACTACCGATCGAGCTGGTCGGGTCCTAAAGGACATAGCTGCTAGACAGGGTCTGCAGCAGGTGGTGAGGGAAGCAACAGGAGAGAAAAGCATACTTGGCCTCATCCTTACCAATCTGCCAGCAGCAGTTGCATCTGTCCATGCCAGTATCGGTAAGAGTGATCATCACACAGTCCTCGTGGAGACAAAGTCCCACCTTCACATTGAGAATAATCTCCATCATGTTGTGTGGCACTATCACTGTGCGAAATGGGACAGACTTCACACAGATCTAGCAACTCAAGTCTGGACATCCATGAGATGCTGTGGGCCACCAACAGCAGCTTAATTGTACTCCAGCACAATCTGTAACCTCATGGCCTGGCATATCCCCCACTCAACAATTACCATCAAGCCAGGGGATCAACCCTGGTTCAATGAAGAGTGCAGGAGTGCATGCCAGGAGCAGCACTAGGCGTACCTGAAGATGGAGTATCAACCTGATGAAGCCACCAAACAGGACTACTTGCACACCAAACGGCATAAGAAGCAAGTGATAGACAGAACAAAGTGATCCCATGACCAACGGATCAGATCTAAGCTCTGCAGTCCTGCCACATCCAGTTGTGAATGGTGGTGGACAATTAAACAACTCACTGGAGGTGGAGGCTCCACAAATATCTCCATCCTCAATGATGGAAGAGCCCAGCACATCAGTGCAAAAGATAAGGCTGAAGCACTCACTGTACATCTTGTAGATAGTACACACTGTGGCTACTGAGTATTTATGGTGGAGGGAATGGATGTTTGTGGATATGGTGCCAATCAAGTGGGCTGATTTGTCCTAGATGTCAGGATACCACTGATATCAGAAATAGTTGGAGGTACTGGATACTGAAAAGGCTATGGGCCCTGAGCACATTCCACCAATTGTGCTGAAGACTTGTGCTCCAGAACTTGCCGCTCCCCGAGTCAAGCTGTTCCAGTACAGTTACAACACTGGCATCTACCTGATAATGTGGAAAGTTACCCAGATATATCCAGTGCACGAAAAGCAGGACAAACCCAACCCAGCCAATTACTGTCCCATCAGTCTCCTCTAGACCATCAGTAAAGTGATGGAAGGTGTCATCAACAGTGCGATCAAGCAGGACCTGCTCAGAAATAACCTGGTCACTGAAGCCCAGTTTGAGTTCCGCCGGGGCCACTCAGCTCCTGACCTCATGACAGCCTGGGTCTGCATTCAATGGATGAGGGGGGAATCTAATTGAATCTACCAGAATACAGAGAAGCCTGGATAGTGTGGACATGGAGAAGATGTTCCAACATTCCGGTGTATATATCTTAATTCGAGACAGAGGCTTGTATAAAAAGAGTAGTGGTGTAGCATTATTAATTAAGGAGTCAATTACTGCAATAAGGAGAGATGAGACCTTGGCAGGGTCCTCAAATGAGGTGTTTTGTTTGTGGGTAGAACTGAGGTGCGTTAAGGGGGCAGCTACATTACTGGGAGTGTCTGAAAAGCTGCCAAACATTCAGTGGGAAACAGAGGCGCAAATATGTAGACATTTCACAGAGGTGTGTAAGAGTAATAATTGGGTAATTATACTGGAGGATTTCAACTTTCCTTTTGGGAAATCATAGTGTTAAGTGTTTAGAAGGGGCAGTTTTCTTGAATGGACCCCAGGCAGTTTTTTGTATCAATATGTAGAAGCCCCAACAAGGGATGGCACAATGCTGGATCTGGTTCTGGGGAAAGAAGCCAGACAAGTGTTTGATGTGGCAGCGGGGGAACATTTAAGCAATACTGACCAAAACATGGTACGGTTCAAATTTGTTCTGGACAAGGAGAAAGATGGCCTGCAAAAGGCGGCTTTGGATTGGAAGAAGAGGATCTGGCCCAAGTTGACTGGGAACAGCTCATTGTGGGTAAGTCAAAAGTGAAGAAATGAGGGGTATTCAAAAAGGAGCTGGGAGAGTACAGGTCCAACATGTACCCTTTAGAGGGAAACGTCAGAGCTATACATTCAAGGGACCCAGGATGTCTAGGACAATTCAGGACTGGATGAGAAAGTAAAGTAGGGCTTTTAGCAAGTCAGAGTGAAGGGATGACCTTTAGAACTGAGGTGAGGATAATTTTGTTTGGCCAAAGGGTTGTAAATCTGTGGAACACATTACATCGGAGGGCTGAGGAAGCCAAGTCATTCAGTGTATTTGAGACAGAGATAGATAGGTTCTCCATTAGTAAGGGAATCAAGGGTTATGGGGAGAAGGCAGTAGAATGGGGTTGAGAAACACATCAGCCATGATCGAATGGTAGAGCAGCCCCAATGGGCCAAATGGCCTTATACTGCCCCTGTACCTTATGGTCTTATGTTTCAAACATGAACAAAAGACCTGAATTCCAGAGGTGAGATGAGAGCGATAGACATTGATGTCAAGTGTGGAATCAAGGAGCCATAGCAAAACTGGAATCAATGATTATCAAGGGGCAAACTCTCCGTTGATTAGAGTTATACGTGATACATGGGAAGATGGTCGTGGTTGTTGGAGATCAGTCATCTCAGCTCCAGGACATCTCTGCAGGAGTTCCTCAGGGTAGCGACTTGGCCCAACCATCTTCAGCTGCTTCATCAATGACCTTCCCTTCATCATAAGGTCAGAAGGGGGGATGTTCGCTGATGATTGCTTAATGTTCAAAATCATTCACAACTCCTCAGATACTGAAGCAATCCATGTTCAAATGCAACAAGATTTGGACAATTTCCAGACATGGGCTGGCAAGTGACACACAAATGCCAGGCAATAACCATTTCCAATAAGAGGCAATCTAACCACTGCTCCTTGCCATTCAATGGTGTTGTCATCACTGAATCCCCTGTTATCAACATACTGGGGGTTACCATTGCCAGAAATTGAACCATAAAAATACAATGGCAATCAGAGCAGTTCAGAGGCTAACTCAACTCCTGACTCCCCAAAGTCCGATCACCATCTACAAGGCACAAGTCAGGAGTGTGACGGAATACTCCCCATTTGCTTGGATGGGTGCAGCCCCAACAACACTCAAGAGGCTTGACACCATCCGGGAGAAAGCAGCCGCTTGATTGGCACCACATCCACAAGCATTTACTCCCTCCACCACTGACGCTCAGTAGCAGCAGTGTGTACCATCTACAAGATGCACTGCTGGAATTTACCAAAGATCCTTAGGCAGCACCTTCCAAATCCATGATCTCTTCTGTCTAGAAGGACAAGGGCAGCAGATACATGGCAACACCACACCCTGCAATTTCCCCTCTGGGCCATCACCACCTGGACTTGGAAATATTTTACTGTTCCTTCGCTGTCGCTGGGTCAAAACCTTGAATTCCCTCACCAAGGGCATTGTGGGTCAATATACACTGCAGTGGTTCAAGAAGGCAGCTCACCCTCACCTTCTCAAGGCCAATAAATGCTGGCCCAGCCAGCGATGCCCACATCTGTTGAGTGAAGAAACAAAAAAGAAAAAGAGCTTTCTGTGTTTTCCTTTTAGATTAAATATGGTGATGGTCTGATTTCCCAGCAATCTGACATCACAACCATGAATCTAAATTGACACTGCCTCCTCAATGTAATAACATTTGTTTTGGTCTCCCTTTCAGTTACGGACAGTGTAAAACATCCAGTCTCTGAAATAACATGAATGCAGACAGCTGCTCACACAAGCTTTCTCTTTGCTCTCACAAACTGTGGATTCCATCACAGTTCCTTTGTACTGCAATGTGATAATCAGCCCATAATCATGTATAGTGATGTTGATTGAGAATGAATTTGCACAAAGATTCTGGAGAAAACCCCTCTACTCTTCCATTAAGTCATTTAAAGTATAGGAGTGTATTAAATGTAATGTGAGAGTTGCTGCAGTCAATTTGTATGGAGCAAATTACTCATCTAGTGACATTAATGAAAGCTCTCACAAACAGCAATGTGACAATGAACAGACCATTTGTATTCAGTAATGCTGATTCCACATCTGCAAATGGGCTATTTTATGTCCACGCACAAAGACAGAAGGAACCTCAGTTTAACGTATCATTATGTTATAGTACCTCTGATATTACAGCCCACCATCAAACAGTAGTTGAATCTGCAATCTTAGTATCATAAATTCCTACAGTATGAAAGCAGGCCATTTGGTCCATCAGGTCCAAACTGCCCCTCCAAAGAGCATCCCCTCCCAAACCCACACAATCTTTGTAACAGAGATAACAAGGTGTGGAGCTGGATGAACACAGCAGGCCAAGCAGCATCATAGGAGCAGGAAAGCTTGACATTTCAGACCTAGACCCTTCATCAGAAAAAAAAACTCTCAATCTTTTTAACCCTACATTTCCCATGGCTATTCCACTTGACCTGTACATCATGGGCAATTTAGCATGGCCAATCCACCTAACTTGCATGTCATGGACTGTGGGACAAAACTGGAGCTCCCAAAGGAAATCCACACAGATGTGGGGAGAACATGCTAACTCCACACAGTCACCTGAGAGTGGAATTGAACCCAGGTCCCTGGCGCTGTGAGGCAGCAGCGCTAACCACCGAGCCACTGTGCCACCTGTTCTGGGTTGGGAGTGAGAATGGTACTCACTGATGGACAACAGTGTCCGGATCACAAAGTTACACTGGGGTTTATTTGAGCCTGTGCAGATTTCTGTTGTGTCAGAGGGGTGGGGATTACTAATCAGAGGCAGTAGGATGTAAATGAGCTAACGATCAGCCATGATGCAGCAGAGTGATGGAAGAAACTCAAGGGGCTACTGGCCTTAGCCATTTCCTCCATTCCTAAAAAAATGATCCGTCAAACCCTCCATCCTCAATTAATCCTGAAAATGCTCCATTGGTGGGGTGTTTTTTTACTCTCCTCATGAGGCTTTTCTAATGAACCAGTCAGGCATTTAGGATAACAAGCATGGGGCTGGATGAACACAGCAGGTCAAGCAGCATCATAGAAGCAGGAAAACTTGACGTTTCGGGCCTAAACCCTTCATCAGAAATGCAAGATAACAAGCATGGGGCTGGATGAACACAGCAGGTCAAGCAGCATCATAGGAGCAGGAAAACTTGACGTTTCGGGCCTAAACCCTTCATCAGAAAGGGTTTAGAAAGGTTGCATTTCTGATGAAGGGTTTAGGCCCGAAACGTCAAGTTTTCCTGCTCCTATGATGCTGCTTGACCTGCTGTGTTCATCCAGCCCCATGCTTGTTATCTCGGATTCTCCAGCATCTGCAGTACCTTTTATCTCTGAGGCATTTAGGATAGCTTGTTTACTTGTTTACTGATAGCGTCTTTATTTCATCGCTCAGATTACTTTATTTGTAAAGATTTCAAGGTCCCAAGCTGACATGGTCGAATTTGAGCTCACATTTTTCTGGGCTAACTGAGGTTCCTGGATCACTGGATGCCAGTGGGAAGGTGCGAAAATAACTGAAAGGCTAATGGAAGGATTCTCCTTATCTCCTGGGTCTGGGCCACAAGGGAACGGAAGCTACATTGCAGTTTTATACAACGCTCCAGCTCGGCACCATTTCATGTATGATGTTACGCTCAGTCCATTAGAGCATAGAAACGTAGAAAATAGGTCCAGCAGAGGCCATTTGGCCCTTCAAATCTGAAACTGCGATTCGATCATCTGACTCAATACCCTGTTCCCATTCTCTCCCCATCCCTTTCGATTGCTTTATCACCAAGAAATATATCTGAGTCCTTCTTGAAAATGTTCAGTGTTTTGGCATCGGCCACTTTCTGTGTCAGAGAATTCCACAGGCTCACCACTTTGCGGGTGAGGAAATTTCTCCTTATCACAGTCCTAAATGGGCTACCCTGTCTCCTTAAAATTTGATCCCTGGTTCTGGATAATTTGTTTGGAGGCGGTCACAACCAAATTCACCAGAATGTCGTTGGGGCTTAAGAAGTTAACTTTCAAGACCCGGTTGAGGAGGCAGGGCTTGTAGTCTCAGGAGTTTAGAAGATGGAGGGATAATCTAATTGGGCTGCATATGATGAATAAAAAAACAGATTCTTCTTCCTCTCCTAATTTTTTGAGGATTGCTGGACAATGGCTTATGGATTGTTTTGCCAATTACCATCCTGACTGACCAGAGCTCTCAGAAGCAAGGCTACCTCACTCTGAGGGATGACCAATTAAAGAGACAATGGCATGGCGGAAGGGGTTGGGGGCACAGACTGATTGTGATGTTAGGAGGGAGTGGGTGGAACCATAGCCCAAATGAGAAATCCAGAACCTATTCTCCATTCACTGAAGTTTGGAGAAATAAGGGGGCGATCTTATAGAGACTTATAAAATTCCAATAGGACTAAACAGGTTAAATACAGGAAGGATATTCCCAATGACCGGGGAGTCCGGAACCAGGGGTCTACGGATATAGGATAAGCATTTAGGACTGAGATGAGGAGAAATTTCTTCACCCAGAGAGTAGTGAGCCTGTGGAACTCACTTCCACAGAAACCAGTTGAGGGGTCAAAACACTAAATGTTTTCAAGATGGAGTTAGATATAGTTCTTAGAGCGAAAGGGATCAAAAAGGAGAAAGTAGGAACAGGGAACTGAGTTGGATGATCATGATGAATGGTGGAACAGGCTATCGAGAACTGAATGGCCTACTCCTGCACTTTTTTTCTATGTTTCTATATGATAAGCTATTTTGACTGGGTGGTTGGGGGATATGGAGTGATCTTCAAGTGTAAAGCTTGTAACTGAGGTTGTTAGATTATTTGTAAGGTAGGTTTATTAAGAGATAATGAACTAATGTGAGATGCTGGAATTAACAGACTGGCCAGCTATGGTCTGATCAAACAACAGAACAGAGTTGAGAGGTTGAATGGCCCCTTCTGTTGCTATACTCCTTTGTCCCTGCTAGTCCAAGAAAATTGCATCTGATTGAATCAGCTAGGAAAAATGTTGTCTGGAACCCATTTGCTTCTAATTAACAATAGAGAAGCATGACAAAGAAACTTAACGTGACAGATAGAAAGCACACACACATAGCATTTTATTACATTACTAGTCGACCACATGCATCACTGCTCATAAGATGTTGTGCAATATTGTCCCCTATAAAAATAGCAGCATTATATCAAGCACCTAGATAATGCATTGCAGTTCTTCTTAATGTTATATGGTGAGACATAAGGAAAGTCTTCGTAAAAAGAAGTGATATAAAGTAAATTAAATTGTGAGGCAGGTTGCAGAAATTTAGGATCAGTTCGTTATTTGATAAAAAGAAATGAAAATATACATTAAAAGAATTTCTGTTCGATGAATTTTTATTTTGGTAATTTTTTGTATTGTTTTTATGATGTCTTACAATATAAGTAAATTATTTAATTTAACAAAGATTGCATTTTTAACGTGAACGCTATTACATGAGAGACTGAATGGTGAATTTAACATTGGGAATGAGCTGAATGCAAAATTGAAATGTTCCAGGAAACTGTTACATGAAAGTGATGTTGAGAAAAACTTAAGAACTTTGTGCCAGTTTATATTAGGTGCTTGGAATGACATAGAATGTATAGAAGACTGCCAAATATGAATACAAGTCAAAAGGTGAGAATGTTTTGTTTGCAGAGTCAAAAGGAATGAAATGGTTGGAACTATCTGTGTTGACCATCTTACATCAGGCTCAAAGGTAACAGATTCACAGCCTACCTGAGGCTCAGGCATGTGGTCTAGGGTTTATCTCAATTAGAAAAACTACTGCACCATTGGGATGTGATACCTTTGGACCTTAAGTGAAGACAAGGCAGTATTGATGTGTTCAAGTAGATAGTTAAGCTTGTACAGCATTGCTTGAAAAACATTCATCCCAACAAAAGAATTGGTGATACATCTTACTTGATGTCTTTGCGGGCTTACTCTACATGGATTGGTTGTTACAAATTTTCCCAGACCACCACAGTGCACGCAGGGTGGTGAAAAAGGCATTTCGCACGCTTGCCTTCATTGCTCAGTCCTTTGAGAATAAGAATTGAGAAATCATGTTGAGGCTGTACAGGACATTGGTGAGGACTCTTCTGGAATACTGTGGGCAGTTATGGTCACCCTGTTATAGGAAGGATATTATTAAGCTGGGGAAGGCTCAGAGGAGATTTACCAACATGTTGCTGGGTATGGAAGGTTTGAGGGTAAAGAAAGGCTGAATAGGCCCGGATTTTTATCACTGGAAAGCAGAAGGTTGACAGGTGACCTTTTGAAGTTCATAAAAACATGAGGTATACAGATTGGGTTAATGGTAGATTTTTTTTTTCTCCGAGGATGGGGGATTTCAAATCTGGATGGCACATTTTTAAGGTGAGACGAGAAAGATTTTAAAAACAGATGACGGGCAATTTTTTTACACAGAGAGTGGTTTGCGCATGGAATGAACTTCCTGAGGAAGTGGTGACTGAGGATACAAATACAATGTTTAAAAGACATTTGGATAAGTACATGAATAGGAAAGGTGAGGAGGGATATGGGCCAGGACCAGGCAGGTGGGACTAGTTTAGTTTGGGATTATGTTCGGTATGGACTGGTTGGACTGAAGGACCTGTTTCAACACTGTATGACTCTATGAGTTTATATCACAAAGAAATTCATTGTCTGGTCTCACGTCATTTTAAACGAAATGGAAGGCACTATGCGAACACATGCTCGCTGCTTCTACAAGCCGATGACACTTTAAGTGGTTTCATGTGGAAGAGCAGTGAAGAAGAAAAGGATGGGGTAGGAGACGGTCTAGTGGTATTATTGCTAGACAATGAATTCAGAAACCCAGCTGGTGTTCTGGGGACCCGGGTTTGAATCCCACTGCGGCAGATGGTGGAATTGGAATTCAAAAAGAAAGTCTGGAATTGAGAATCTACTGGTCACTATGAAATCATTGCTGATTGTCGGAAAAGCCCATCTGGTTCACTAATGCCCTTCAGGGGAGGAAAATCTGCCATCCTCACCTGGTCTGGCTTACATGTGACTCCAGACCCACAGCAATGTGGGTGACTGTCACCAGCCCTCTGAAATGGCCTAGCAAGCCACTCAGATATACCAATTGCTACAAAGACTCAAATAAATGAAACCGGACAGATCACCTGGCATCGACCTAAGCACGGGAAAAGACAAGGGCAGAAACAGCCCTGTTGACCCTGCAAAGTCCTCCTCACTAACATCTGGAGGTTAGTCCCAAAATTGGGAGAGCTGTCTCACAGACTAGTCAAGGCACAGTCTGACATAGTCATACTCACAGAATCATACCTTACAAACAATGTCCCAGACATCACCATCACCGTGCCTGGATGTGTCCTGTCCCACCAGCAGGACAGAACCAGCAAAGGGGGTGGCACAGTGGTAGACAGTCGGGAAGGAGTTGCCCTGGGAGTCGTCAACATTGAATCCGGACACCATGAAGTCTCATAGCTTCAAGCTAAACATGGGTAAGGAAGCCTCCTGCTGATTACCACATACTGTCCTCCCTCAGCTGATGAATCAGTAGTCCTCCATGTTGAACAACACTTGGAGGGAGCACTGAGGATGGCGAGGGTTCAAAATGTACCCTGGGTGGGGGATTTCAATGTCCACCACCAAGAGTAGCTTGGCAGCAGTACTACTGATCGAGCTGGTCAGGTCCTAAAGGACATAGCTACTAGACTGGGTCTGCGGCATGTGGTGAGGGAACCAACAAGAGGGAAAAACATACTTGACTTCATCCTTTAGAATTTTAGAATTCCTACAGTGTGGGAACAGGCCCTTCGGCCCAACAAGTCCACACTGACCCTTGGAGCATCCCACCCAGACCCATCCCCCGATAATCCACACACCCCTGAACACTATGGGCAATTTAGCATGGCCAATCCACCTATCCTGCACATCTTTGGACTGTGGGAGGAAACCGGAGCACCCAAAGGAAACCCACGCAGGCACGGGGAGAATGTGCAAACTCCGCACAGACAGTCACCCGAGGCTGGAATCAATCAAACCCGGGTCCCTGGTGCTGTGAGGCTGCAGTGCTAACCACTGAGCCACCGTGCCACCCCTGCAGACGAAAACGAGACTTTCCGAGGCTCGGTACTCACCTCAGCAGCAAAAAGACGCAAGCCAGATTTGAACTCGGATCACAGGGCTCCAAAACCAGCATGCTCACCATTACACCAACGTGACAATTGCATCCTTACCAATCTGCCAGCTGCAGATGTATCTGTCCATGACAGCATCGGTAAGAGTGACCATCACACAGTCCTCATGGAGACGAAGTCCCACCTTCACATTGAGAATAACTTCCATCGTGTTGTGTGTCACTATCACCGTGCTAAATGGGACAGACTTCACACAGATCTAGCAACTCAAGTCTGAACATCCATGAGATGCTGTGGGCCACCAACAGCAGCTTAATTGTACTCCAGCACAATCTGTAACCTCACGGCCCAGCATATCCCTCACTCAACCATTACCATCAAGCCAGGGGATCAACCCTGGTTCAATGGAGAGCGTAGGAGTGCATGCCAGGAGCAGCACCAGGTGTACCTGAAGATGAAGTATCAACCTGGTGAAGCCACCAAACAGGACAACTTGCACACCAAACAGCGAAAGCAGTAAGTGATAGACAGAGCTAAGTGATCCCACAACCAATGGATCAGATCTAAGCTCTGCAGTCCTGCCACATCCAGTTGTGAATGGTGGTGGATAATTAAACAACTCACTGGAGGAGGAGGCTCCACAAACATCCCCATCCTCAACAATGGAAGAGCCCAGCACATCAGTGCAAAAGATAAGGCTGAGGCATTCACAGCAATCTTCAGCCAGAAGTGCCGAGTGGATGATCCATCTCGGCCTCCTCCAGTTGTCCCCAGCATTAGAGATACCAGTCTTCAGCCAATTCAATTCACTCAACGTGATATCAAGAGGTTGGAGACACTGGATACTGCAAAGACTATGGGCACTTACAACATTCGGGCAATATTACTGAAGACTTGTGCTCCAGAACTTGCTGCTCCCTGAGCCAAGCTGTTCCAGTACAGTTACAACACTGGTATCTGCCCAACAATTTGGAAAATTGCCCAAGTACGTCCTGTACCTAAAAAGCAGGACAAATCCAACCCGCCCAATTACCGCCCCATCAGCCTCCTCTCGATCATCAGTAAAGTGATGGAAGGTGCCATCAACAGCGCTATCAAGCAGCACCTGCTAAGCAATAACCTGCTCAGTGACGCCCAGTTTGGGTTCCACCAGGGCCGCTCAGCTCCTGATCTCATTACAGCCTTGGTTCAAACATGGACAAAAGAGCTGAATTCCAGAGTGTGGTGAGAGTGACAGCTCTTGACGTACATCAAGGCTGCATTGGACTGAGTGTGGCATCAAGGAACCCTAGCAAAACTGGAATTAATGGGTATCAGGGGCAAACTCTCCAGTGGTTGGAGTCATATCTGACACATAGGATGATGGTTGTGGTTGTTGGAGGTCAGTCATCTCAACTCCAGGACATCTAGTTGGACTTCTCAGGAGTTCCTCAGGATAGTGTCCTTGGCCCAACCATCTTCAGCTGCTTCATCAATGACCTTCCCTCCATCATAAGGTCAGAAGTGGGGATGTTCGCTGATGATTGCACAACGTTCAGCACCATTCACTACTCCTCAGATACTGAAGCAGTCCATGCTCAAATGCAACAAGATCTGGACAATATCCAGGCTTGGGCTGACAAGTGGCAAGTGACATTCGCACCACACAAATGCCAGGCTATGACCATCACCAATAAGAGACAATCTAATCATCACCCCTTGTCATTCAATGGTGTTACCATCATTGAATCCCCCACTATCAATATTGTGGGGGGGTTACCATTTACCAGAAACTCAACTGGATTCACCACATTAACAGAGTGGCTACGATAGCAGGCCAGAAGCTGGGAATACTGTGGCTAGTTATTCATGCCCTGACTCTTCAAAGCCTGTCCACCATCTGCAAGGCACAAGTCAGGAGTGTGATGGAATACTCCCCACTTGCCTGGATGAGTGCAGCTCCAACAACACTCAAGAAGCTTGACACCATCCAGGACAAAGCTGCCTGCTTGATTGGCACCACATCCACAGGCATCCACTCCCTCCACCACCAACGCTCAGTAGCAGCAGTGTGTACTATCTACAAGATGCACTGCAGAAATTCACCAAAGATCCTCAGACAGCACCTTCCAAACCCACGACCACTTCCATCTAGAAGGACAAGGGCAGCAGACATATGGGATCACCATCACCTCCAAGTTCCCCTCCAAGCCACACACCATCCTGACTTGGAAATATATCGCCGTTCCTTCACTGTCGCTGGGTCAAAATCCTGGAATTCCCTCCCTAATAACATTGTGGGTCAACCCACAGCAGGAGGACTGCAGCAGTTCAAGAGGACATATCACTGCCACCTTCTCAAGGGCAACTAAGGATGGGCAAGAAATGCTGGCCCGCCAGCGACGTCCACATCCCACAAAATGAATAGAAAATGAAAGAAACAGAGGCAAACATCAAAGCAGTTATTAGTCCACGATCCAGTTGGAGTTACAAATAGAAGTGACTGGGGCAGCGATATATTACAGTTTGTAGGGAATTAGTAGCTGGGCCCTAAATGACTCAGAGTGTCGATTGAGGCCACTGCACAGTGCGCAGCTGGAGAAAACAGATAGAAAGAAGAAATGCTCATTTAGGTTCCTCCAGTCTTTGCCTCAACCACTCAAAAAAGCATGATGGAAGCAAAGAGAGAAGACACCCACTCTGCAAATAAAAGCTGAACAAATAGACTTAGGGACAGCCCAATACCCTACTTTATAAAGCTCATCGATTTTGTTTGAATGATTGAGAATTTAATGATCTCAACCTGACAACGTATGATCAATAGACCTTAATGCAAAATGCAGAAACTTTCATCTTTATTTAATAAGGAGACCTGTATTTTGCATCACTTGGTAGTTAGTTGTTTACTGAAATGCCTATAATTATGCAACTCTTGCATTATTTTATAATTTATTTTGTGCAAGGGGAAGATGATGGATATAGTGGCAGTGTCACCAGAATAATAATCTAGATGCCAAGGCTAATGCTCCGGAGAGATGTTTCAAATCCCACCACTGTGTTGCTGGAACTTTATTGTGTGCAGTCTTGGTCGCCACATCCCCAGAAGGACGTGGAACTTTTGGAGAGAGTGCAGAGAAGGTTCACCAAGATGTTGCCCAGTCAAGGGCGTTGGCTATGAGGAGATGTTAAAAAGACTAGGATTGTTTTCACTGGAAAGATGGCACTGAGAGTAGACCTCATAAACGTCTACAAGATTATGAGAGGCATAAATAGGGTGGATAGACAGAGGCATTTTCCCAGGGTTGAAGTTTCATTGCAAAGGGGGCACAGGTTCAAGGTGAGAGGGCACAAGTTTAAGGGAGATGTGCAAGAAACGTTTTTTATACAGAACGTGGTAGGAGTCTGGAATGCAGAGGAGGTGGTAGAAGCAGGCACATTGGTGACAGTTAAGAGGCATCTGGATGGTTGCATGAATGGGGAGGGAGTAGAGGGATATGGACCGAATAAGGGCAGAAAGTTTTTTTTTTAGTTTAGTCAGGGCATCATGGCTGACACAGGCTTGGAGGGCTGAAGGGCCTGCTCCTGTGCTTTACTTCTCTTTTGTTCTTTTGTTCTTAAAGTCGGTTAATTAATCTGGAATTGAAAGTTCACCCCCTGTGATTGTGACCATGAAGCTATGATTAGTCACGAGGAAACTCGGTTGGTGGTGACTGTAGAACCATTTGTCAGTTGTTATGAAAAAGCCCCACCTGGTTCATAATGCCCTTAAGGGAAGGAAATCTGCCTATTCTAGCCTACATGTAACTCCAGACCTCACAGAAACATGGCCGACTGTCTGAAATGGTCAAGCATATTGGTCGGTTATATCAAACTGCTACAAAGTCTGAAAGAGGAAATGAAATTGGGCAGTCCATATGACATTGATCTGGGCACTAGAATTTACAAAGACAAACCCAGAATTAAGAATGGCAGGGGCACAGAACATACTCTCGATAGGGGACTTCAATGGTCAAGCCCTAAAGGAACAAAACAGAAGTTACTGGAAAAGCTCAGCAGGCCTGGCAGCATCTGTGAAGAAAAAAATCAGAGTTAACATTTCGGATCCGGTGACCCTTCCTCAGAACACAGCTGTTAGACTGTGTCTGTAGCAGGTTGTGAAGGAAGCAACAAGAGAGAGGAACATACTGAATGGGATCAAAGCTAGCAATTCAAAAATGGGGATCCATGAGGTCACATGGGCCACCTGTAGCATCAGAATCAAACTCCAACACAATCTACAACCTCATGGCTCAACATATCCCCCACTCAACCATTACCACCAAGCCAGGGGTTCAACCCTGGTTCAATGGAGGGTTCAGGAGGGCATTCCAGGAGCAACACCAGGCATTCTTAACAATGAGGTGTCACCTTGGTGAAGCTACCAAACAGGACTATTTGCATGCTAAACAGCATTGGCAGCAAGTGATAGACAGAAACCATAAGAATTGTGGCTGCTGTAAATCAGAAACAGAAACAGAAGTTGCTGGAAAAGCTCAGCAGGTCTGGCAGCAACAGTGAAGAGAAATCAGAGTCAACATTTCGGGTCCAGTGACCCTTCCTCAGAACTCCATGACGGATGGAGCTAAGCGAACCCACAACCAACAGATCAGATCTAAGCTCTGCAGTCCTGCCACATCCAGTCATGAAAGGTGGTGGACAATTAAACAACTCACTGGAGGAGGAGGCTCCACAAACATCTCCATCCTCAATGATGGAAGAGCCCAGCACATCAGTGCAAAAGATGAGCCTGAAGTATTCACAGAAATCTTCAGCCAGAAGTGCCGAGTGGCTGATCCATCTTGGCCTCCTCCAGTGGTCCCCAGCATCACAGATACTGGTCTTCAGCCAATTCAATACCTTGTAATGTTAAGAAAAGCTGAAGACACTGGATACTGTGAGGGTTAATGGTCCTGACAACACTCCTGCCATAGTACTGATGGTGTTCTCTCTAGAACTAGCCATACTGTTCCGATACGGTTACAACACTGACTTCTACTCAAAAATGTGGAGTTGTGGAACATTGCCCAGGCATGTCCTTGCATAATAAGCAGGATAAATCCAACCTCGACAATTACTGTCCCATCAGTCATCTTCTCAAATATCAGCAACGTGACGCAAGAGGCTGTTGACAGTGTTATCAAGTAGCACTTGCAAAGAAATCATTGACTGATGCTCACTGATGCGTAATTTGGTTTCTGCCAGTGCCTCTCAGCTTCTAACTTCATTACAACCCTGGTTCAGTCGTACTCAAAAGAGCTGAACTCAAGCTAGGAGGGGCGGGTGACCGTGCTTGAGTACTGCATCACTGAGCCCTAGTCAAATGAGAATCAATGAGAAGGAGGAATCTAACCATTGCCATGAACACTAGATTACCAGTGCTGAATCTGCAAGCTCAACATCCTGCGATAGGGTTAGGGTTAGTGTTAAGTCATTGACTAGAAACCGAACTGAACCAGCCCATATCAGTACTGTGGCTATAAGAACAGGTCAAAGGCTAGGAATCCTGCAGTGAGTAACTCAACCCCTGACTCTACAAAACCTGTCCACCATTTATAAGAGTTTGATGGATACTCCCCATTTGCCTGGATAGGTGCAGCTCCAACAAACACTCAAAAAGCAGAACACCATTCAGGACAAAGAAGCCCATTTGATTGGGACTAGAGTCGTAGTCATAGAGTAATACAGCATGGACGCAGGCCCTTCAGGCCAAACTGGTCCATGCTGATCATGGTGCCCACTCAGCTAGTTCCAGTTGCCTGCATTTGGCCCATATCCCTCTAAACCCTTCCCATCCATGTACCAATCCAAAAGATTTTCAAATGTTGCTATTGTACCTGCCTCAACCACTTTCTCTTGCAGCCCATTACATATACACACCAAGATAACAAGCATGGGGCTGGATGAACACAGCAGGTCAAGCAGCATTATAGGAGCAGGAAAACTTAACGTTTCGGGCCGAAACCCTTCATCAGAAAATCTTTTTCTGATGAAGGGTTTAGGCCCGAAACGTCAAGTTTTCCTGCTCCTATGATGCTGCTTGACCTGCTGTGTTCATCCAGCCCCATGCTTGTTATCTCGGATTCTCCAGCATCTGCAGTACCTTTTATCTCACATATACACACCACACTCTTTGTGAAGATGTTGCCCCTCAGGTCCTTCTTAAATCTATCCTCTCTCACCTTAAACCTGTTTTCAATTCCTCATCCCTGGCAAAAAGAATATATCCATTCATCCTATCTATGCCGCTCATGATTTTATACGCCTCAATAAGGTCACCCCTCATTCTCCTATGTTCCAAGGAATAAAGTCTTATCCTGGCTGACCTCTCTCTATACCTCAGGCCTACTAGTCCTGGCAACATCCTTGTAAATCTTTTTTGCACACTTTCCAGATTAAGTATGTCTTTCCTATAACAGGGTGACCAAAACTGTACACAATAGTCCAAGTGCGGCCTCACCAACGACTTATACAACTGTAACATAACGCCCCAACTCATATACTCAATGCCTCGACCGATGAAGGCCAGCATGCTAAATGCCTTCTTCACCACCCTGTCTACCTGTGACGCCGTTTTCAACAAAACATGTACTTGTACTCCTAGGTTCCTCTGTTTCACAACACTGCTTAGGGCCTTACCATTTACTGTATAAGTCCTACCTTGGTTTTACTTTGCAAAATGTGACACCTCACACTTATCTGTATTGAATTGCATTTGCCAGTCCTCAGCCCACTTCTCCATCTGATCAAGATCCCTCTGTAATTTTTGATAACCTTCTTTGCTACCAACAATACCTCCTCATTTTGTGTCATCTGCAAACTTACCAATCATGCTTGTTCATTCACATCCAGATCATTTATATAAAAAACAAATAACAAAGGTCCCAGCACCGACCCCTGTGGCACACCACTAGTCATAGGCCTCCAGGCTGAGAAACAACCTTCAACCATTACCCTCTACTCACTACCATGGAGCCAATTTTGAATCCAATCAGCCAGCTTTCCCTGGATCCCATGCGACTTAACTTTCATGACTAGCCCGCCATGCAGGACCTTGACAAAGGGCTTACTAAAGTCCATATAGACAATATAGACAACTGCCCTACCCGCATCCATCCTCTTGGTTACCTCTTCAAAAAGCTCAGAAAGATTTGTCAGATATGACTTCCCACTCACAAATTCATGCTGACAGTCCCTAATCAGACCTTGACTATCCAAATGTTGGTTTATCCTGTCCCTTTCCAATAACTTGCCGACAGGCACATTGGCATGTAGTTCCCTGGCTTGCCTTTCCTATCTTGCTTAAACAATGGAACAATTCTATTTTTCCTACAGGCATCTGCAATCTCTCTACACATCTGCTCCTCTAGTACCTGCTGGCTATTTGGGGGTCTATAATACAGCCCCAACTGAGTGACCATCCCCTTTTTGTTTCTAATTTTTAACCATGTGGCCTCATTTGATGACCTCTTAAGAATATCCTTTCTAAGCACTGTTGTTATGTCCTCCCTTATTAAAATGGCAACTGCCCTTCCTCACTTACTTGTACTTCTGTCACGCTTGTAGCTTCTGTATCTTGGAACATCGACCTGCCAGTCCTGCCCTTCCCTCATGCATGTTTCTGTTGTAGCTGTAATATCCCAGGCCCAGTGCCAATCCATGCTCTGAGCTCATCTGCCTTACCAGTCAGACCTCGTGCATTGAAATAAAAGCACTTTCAACCAGAAGTCTCTTCCCTCCCTTTACTGTGCCCCTGGCTATACTGAATAGTAAATCTTCTCTCGATGGCTAACTTGTATGTAGTAGGACTGCATAGACAAGTAACATCTCCCCCCACCACTGACACACTGTATCTGCAAAGTGTACAATCTACAAAATGCTATGCAATTACTCACCAAGACTCCCTCCTTGTCATAGATCATGGAACCCCTACAGTGTGGAAACAGGCCCTTCAGCCCAACAAGTCCACATTGACTGACAGTGCATTCCACTCAGACCCATCCCCCTATAACCCACCTAATTCACACATCCCTGAACACTACAGGCAATTAAGCATAGCCAATCCTCCTAGCTTGCACATCTTTGGACTGTGGGAGGAAACCAGAGCAAACCCACACAGACACAGGGATAATGTGCAAACTCTACATTGACAGTCACCCAAGGGTGGAATCGAACCTGGGTCCCTGGTGCTGTGAAGCAGCAGTGCTAACTGCTGAGCCATTGTGTCATTTAGAAGGCTGAGGGCAGCAGATACATGGTAACACCACCAACTGCAAGATCCCCTCCAAACCAGTCACCATCCTGACTTGGAAATAATTCGCCATTCCTTCACTGTCACTGGCTCAAAATCCTGGGACTCTCACCTTAATGACATTGTGGGTCTCCCTACAGCGTATGGACTGCAGCGGTTCAAGAGGGCAGCTCACCACCTCCTGCCAAGGGGTAATTAAGGATGGACAGTAAATGGTGGCCCCAGCCAGCAACAACCACAATCTCTTGAAAAAAAAAATGAAAACTGCTGCAAATTGCTTCAGGACACTTTGGAGTTGTGAAAGGTTCTACATGAAGGAAGGGTCTTTCCTTTATTATTACCAACCTTCTCTCTAATTCATGAATTATGCCCAACAGTTATTTGAGATTTCCAACATCTGCAGAATTTTGCTTTTGTTGATCCTGTTGAAATTGCTGTAGGAAATTCTCATTCAATAAAAAAGACCTTGCTAGTGGAAAGGATTGTTGCAATTATTATCTGCCCTTCTCTAGCGAGTGCAAAGTGCACGTTTCCAGATTCTTGCATGCACACGTGCGCACAAAATGCCATTAATTGTATTTTCATGTGCATTATCAATTATTAGTTGGGAAGTTCATTTATCAGCGTGTCCTCTTGAAATTAAGTTGAGTCATAGTGCTTCAAGGAACAATGACAGCATTGTGTTCTTTATGACAACATGCTTGTTTGTAACTGTGTAGGACATATGGAAGACTCTGTCTGCCACCATAAGGCAACAAGTTCTGAAAGTTTGCAGTTTCTGGAACAGCGAGAAAGAAAAGATTGGCTATTGTCCAAAGCCCCTGGGACACCTTTGACTTGACAACTCAGTCCTTCCTCAAGGAGCTGAACTCAATAGCCGCAGTCCTGTCCTGTTGAAGCTGGCTGATCAGATGTAGAATAAACAAGATTCTGATGATGACAGCTGGAAAGGAAATCGATGACTGTTGAGGATACAGTTCTCTCATACAATGATGCTGGATCTGCATCTGCTGCAGCTTCTTTCATAGAGAAGTGAGTTGCAATTGGTTTTTCATCAGCTAATTGTGTGAAAACATTAAATTGATTTCAATCAGCCTGAATTTGATGGGCCTCCCCTGGAGTCATTTCTACTCATACAATTAGCAAAAGGCATAATTGTTCTTTCTTTCTGTCAGGAATTTTTATTGCCTTCCTTTTGTATAAAAGAAAAGCTTCACTTTTTTTTGACATTTCCAACTAGGGCAATAGTAGAAAGAAAGGAAATGCATTAGAATACAATCACAAAGCACTAATTTGGAGTGAATAAAAGCAGAACAAGATTACCATTTATACTGCTGATTTTATACCCCTGGGAAATTCCAAAATGCTTCACAGCCAATGCAGTAGTTTTGAAGTGTTGAAATTCAGAAATGTTGCAGCCAATTTGCACACAGAAAGTTCCCAAAACAGCAACTAATTAAATGACAAGATAATCTGTTCTGTAAATGTAGGTTGAGCAATAAACATTGAGGCAGAATACCAGGGAGAAAATCATTTTACCTTCCACAAATAATCATTTATGTTCACCTGAGAGGATAGGTAAGTATTGGAGCGGAGGGAGCGGATGGCTGCACGTTCTGCGGGGGAGAGGTTGGAGTGTTTGAGAGGGGTAGAGAGGTTGAGGCGATTGATGTCTCGACGGCAATTGGAGATGAAGAGGTCGAGGGAGGGTAGGAGGCCTTGGGGTGGTGTCCGGGAGGAGGGCTTGTGTTGGAGGCGGGAGAAGGGGTCAGTAGAGGGAGGGTTAGATTCGCGGTTGGAGAAGTAAGCGTGGAGGCGGAGGCAGTGGAAAAACTGCTCAATGTCCAAGCGTGACCGGTATTCATTGATATGTGGGTGGAGGGGGACAAAGGTGAGCCCTTTACTGAGGACTGACCGTTCGTCCTCAGTAAGGGGGAGGTCTGGGGGGATGGTGAAGACTCAGCAGGGCTCAGTGTTGCTGTCTCCTCTGGAGCTGCTGGCTGTGGAGGCAGTGGGCGGAGCGTTGTCGGTGTCCGCTGTGGGCGGAGTTACGTCAGCAGTGGGCGGAGTTGCGTCGGCGGTGGGCGTTGTGTTTTTCTGATGAAGGGTCTAGGCCCGAAATGTCAAGCTTTCCTGCTCCTATGATGCTGCTTGGCCTGCTGTGTTCATCCAGCCCCACACCTTGTTATCTAGGATAGGTAGGTATGTTCTGTTTAGAACATAGAACGCTTACACTATGAAGGCAGGCCACGTGGCCCATTGAGTCCACACCGACTCTTCAAAGAATATCTCACCCAGTCCCACTCCATGCCTGTAACCATGCATTTCCCATGGCTGATCCACCTAGCTTGCAGATCCCTGGACACTAAGGACAATTAGCATGGCCAATCCATCTAACCTGCATATCTTTAGACTGTGGGAAGAAACCAGAGCGCTCAGACACGGGGAGAATGTGCAAGCTCCGCACAGACAGTTGCCCGAGTCTGAAATCAGACTTGGGTCCCTGACACTGCAAGGCAGTAGTGCTAATCACTGAGCCACTGACCCACCCCATTTAAGTTCTCATCTGAAAGAAGATACCAGTGACAGTGATTTACTCGTCTGTACTGCACCAGGATCGTGACCTTAAGTGACAGGGTTTTTTGTCGTATGTTTTATATCTCAGATCTTCTCAGAGATGACACTCGTTTCTGTTTGTGGAATTGGTTTTCTACGCAATCCTTTAAAATGCCTGCTTTACTCTTCCAGAATCAATTCCTAGTTCACTACTTTCTGCATATTTCTCTGAGTCTACATCCAGGTCGAAGCAAGTAAACACTGTGGGCAGCAATTGTAAACAGACTCATGTAATCAAACACAGAACAACTGAATGCTACAAAAGTAGCCTTTGGAGCAAATTGCACTGTACAATAAGAGAATGGCTGAACACATGCATCAACAGTCAATCCCCATGTTTCTTTCTCTCTAAATATCTATTGATCTCAGCATTGAAAGTGCTCCCTAACTAAGCATCCACAGCCCTCCGACAGAGAGAATCCCACTGATTCTTAACCTGTTGAATGCAGAATATTCTCCTCATCTGTCCAAAATGACTAAATCCTTATCCCAAGGTAAAAGCACCCCCCTCAAAAAGAAACATCCTCTTCGCATCGAGCTTATTGAGGTCTCTCATAATTGTCAATGGTTCAATGAGTCTATCTTGCAATTTTCTGAGTAAACATAGACCAATTCTGCTCAATATCCCCTCACAGCACAGCATCTCCTCCTCACAAACTGAGTAAGTAACCCCACAAACCTTCATTGTACCCATCAGATCATGTTCTCAAATCTCCAGTATGAGATTTGAACTCATAACCTCTTTGTCATTGAGGCAAGAGTGCTTCTCACTGAGACACAGTCAGGTAGACACGAACAATCATTCTAACATCTGACAAGGAACGAGAGGAGGGCATTCAACCCTTCGAGCCTGCTCCCCCACTCAATTAGATCATGCTTGATCTGATTTTGACCTCAACTCTACATCCATGGATAATTCCTGATAATCTTTCACCCCCTTGGTAATCCAGAATTTATCTACCTCTGCCTTAAAAAAATGTAAAGATTCTGCAAAAAAACACCCTGAACTACCTGTTGCCTGCCAACAGGCTAGAGAAGCTCAACGCTAGCTGGAAGAACAGCACCCCATTTCCCTCTTGGGGACCATGCAGCCCTCCGGACTCAGTATCGAGTTCAATAATTTTAGGGCCTAAACTCTCCCATGTCCCAGCCCCTACCCCACACACAAGGCCTTGTTGCCACGTAGCCTGTCACTACACACCCCCTATTCAGGAATGGAATTCCAAAGGCTTGCAATCCTCTGAGAGATAAAAGTTAACTCATCTCTCTTTTAAATGGGCAGCCTCTGATTTTTAAACTCTGATCCCTAGTTCTAGATTCTCCCACAAGAGGAAACATCTTTTTCAGATCCACCCAGTCAAGACTGCTCCCTCAGGACATTAGAGGGACTTGGGGGGCATCATGGTGGCTCAGTGGTTAGCACTGCTGCCTCACAGGGCCAGGGACCTAGATTCAATTCCACCCTCAGGCAACTGTCTGTGTGGAGTTTGTACATTCCTGTGTCTGCGTGGGTTTTCTCTGAGGGTCAGTGTGGACATTTTGGGCTAAAGGGCCTGTTTCCACACTGTAGGGATTTTATGAATGAAGTGATCTCCAACTTTCTAAACTCTGGAAGGTACAAGATCTAGGCCATCTAGCTTTTCCTCATAAGGCATTCAGCTCATTTCAGGTATTAGACTTGTGACCTTTCTCTGTGCTGTTTCCAACACTTTACTATCCTGTAAGCAAATAATGTTGATCTTGCTGATGTTAGTTTTTCTTCATACACCTACTATGCAACTGTAACCTTGTATACCTCACTCTAAGCACACTATGATCTGTGCCCAAAAACAGAAGTTGCTGGAAAAGCTCAGCAGGTCTGGCAGCATCTGTGAAGGAAAAAAACAGAGTTAATGTTTCAGGTCCAGTGACCCTTTCTCAGAACTGATTGTGGCTGGGAAAACGTCAGTTTATTTGCAGAAAAAAGGGGAGGTGGGTGGGGTAGGGAGTAAACAATAGGATAGAGCCTTAAGAGAGAGAAAGATAGTTGGACACACAAAGGAGTTGATAACGATCAGGCTGGGACCGTGAATAGTTATTAATGGAATATTAGTGGCTAACAATACGGGGTGTGTGATGACAGGCTATGTGGTGACAAGGCCTGGTGTGTGGGTTAGAGGCTGGGACATGGGAGAGTTTAGGCCCTATAATTATTGGACTCGATATTGAGTCCAGAGGGCTGCAGGATCCCCAAGAGGAAAATGATGTGTTGTTCTTCCAGCTAGCATTGGGCTTCTCTAGAACACTGCAGCAAGCCAGAGAGAGATATGTTGGCGAGGGAACATAGTGATGCATTAAAGTGGCAGGCAACAGGTAGTTCAGGGTCTTTTTTGCAGCAGAACGTAGACATTTTGCAAAGTGGTCACCCAGTATACACTTCGTTTCCCCAGTGTAGAGGAGACCACATTGTGAGCAGCGAATGCAGTCGACTAAATTCTGGGAAATGCAGGTGAAGTGTTGCTTCACTTGAAGGTATGTTTGGGCCCTTGGATACTGGGGAGGGAGGAGGTAAATGGGCAGGTGTTACACCTTCGCCGGTTACAGGGGAAGGTGCCGTAGGGAGGTGTTGGGGGTGAAGGAATTGTGGACAAGGGAGGGGAGGGGAATATGTGTCTGGTGGTGGCATCTCGCTGGAGGTGGCAGAAATAGCATCTGATGATCTTCTGGATGTGGATCCTGGTGGGATGGTAGGTGAGGACAGAGTAAACCCTATCACTGTTGCAGGAGGGAAGAGAAGAGGTGAGGGTGGAAGTGCAGGAGATGGGTAGGACCTGGTTGAGGGCCCTGTCGACAACGGAGCATGGAGAACCCTCAGTTGAGGAAGAAGTTGGACATTTTGGAGGCTCCCTTGTCGAAGTTGGCCTCATCTGAACACATACGATGGAGACGGAGGAACTGAGAGAATGGGGTGGAGTCTTTACAGGAAGTGGGGTGTGAGGATGTATAGTCCAGGCAGCTGTGGGAGTCAGTGGATTTGTAATGAATATTAGTGGCTAGTCTATCCCCAGAAATGGAAAGACAAATGTCGAGGAAAGGAAAGGAGGAATCAGAGACAGACCAGGTGAAAGTGAGGGCAGGGTGGAAATTGGAGGCAAAATCAATGAAGTTTTCCAATTCCAGACGAGAGAGGGAAGCAGCACCGATGATATCATTGATGTATCGGAGAAAGGGTTGTGGGTGGGGGCCGGAGTTGGACCGGAACAAGGAATGATCCATGTACCCCACAAAGTGACAGGCATAACTAGGGCCCATGCGGGTGCCCATGGCAACCCCGCTTACCTGAAGAAAATGAGAGGAGTTGAAAGAGAAATTGTTGAGGGTGAGGGCAAGCGCGGCCAAGCGGAGGAGGGTGGGTGGGGATGTTCCAGGAAGAAGCGGAGAGACCTAAGTCCCTCCTGGTGGGGACTGGACGTGTAAAGGTATTGCACATCCATGGTAGAGAAGAGGTGGCTGGAACCAGCAAACTGGAAGTTTTCAAACCGGCGTAAGGTGTCAGAGGAATCATGGATGTATGTGGGTAGAGATAGGGCCTGTATCTGTCCTTGATCTGTATGTCTTTGTTTGCTATGATCTGCCTGTACTACTCGCAAAACAAAGCTTTTCACTGTTCTTAGGTACACGTAACTACAATAAATCAAACAAAATCAAATTCATACTGTACACAGTGCTTTAGTTACGAAGATGGGCCTTGGGCCTTTCTGCTCCCAGTATTCAGCAACCATAGCTTGAAAGAAAACTGGCAGATGTGAAGTTTCTGACAGTGCCCATTCTGACCAAGAAGCCCAGTTAATAGAGAGAGATTAAAGCCTTTAATGTCAGGGGCACTCATACAAATTAAAGTCATCCAGAATCCCATAATGTTTTGTTCTCTGCCCTACAGGAAACTGTGTTTCAGGTGCTATTATTTTCCACACCAACATCTTGACGTGAATGATGGATTGGCTGCTGTTGGAGTAATCATTACCACATAATGCAGCCATATGTGAGCATACGGACAGAGCTGTTTTAAACACACCACCATCTGTTCAGCAACATTGGACACCATGCCTTCAAAATAACATTTTCCAATCTTCCTCTCCATAATAATTCCTGGTTCTAACCCACCCCAGCCACGTCCCCTCACACACACATGTGATTTACTCATTTCCTCTCGTATATTTTCTTGATGGTCGTTTTCACCAACACCTATTGCCATCGGTTATTTTGCAGAAGTAGCTATTCTCCGTACTGGTCGGTAGGGGTGCATATACTGCTGAAACTTGAATGTTTCGGGGAGGGGGGTGTGCATCCAACACACATTGACACACATTAAATATTTTTAAGGCAGGGCTAAATGGATCCTTGAATAACATGCAAAGTTAAAGGCTTACTGGGATAGACAAGAGTGGAGTGAGGTCACCATCAGTTTAGCCATGAGCTCATTAACTAGGCAAGCAGCTTGAGGAATCAAATGTACTTGTCCTGCACTGTCATGGATACTGCCATGAACCTGAATACTCACACTCTCAAACTCTTTTGAGTTGCAAATTATTGGAAGTATAAGACTCGCAAAATCATGGAGATGTACAACACAGAAACAGAGTCTTCTGTTCAACTTGTCCATGCTGACCAGATAGCATAGAACATAGAACAGTACAGCACAGTACAGGCCCTTCGGCCTACGATGTTGTGCCGAACTTTTACCCTAATCCTAAGGTCTATCTAACCTCCACCCCGACTTTATACTATCATCCATAAGCCTATCTAATAGCCACTTAAATGCCCCTAATGAGGCTGACTCCACTACCCTCTCCGGCATTGCATTCCACGCCCTTACCATTCTCTGATTAAAGAACCTACCTCTGACGTCTCCCCTATATCTACCTCCACTCACTTTAAAACTATGGTCCCTCGTAATAGCTACCCCCACCTAGGAAAAAGTCTCTGGCTGTCTACACTATCTATACCTCTGATCATTTTGTACACCTCTATCAAGTCACTTCTCACCCTTCATCGTTGTAAAGAGAAAAGCCCTAGCTCTCTCAACCTTTCCTCGTTAGACCTTCCTTCCATTCCAGGCAACATCCTGGTAAATCTCCTCTGCACCTTTTCCAACGCCTCCACGTCTTTCCTGTATCCTAGACTAATCTAGTCCCATTTGCCAGCATTTGGCCCATATCCCTCTAAACCCTTCCTATTCATGTACCCATCCAGATGCCTTTTAAATGTTGTAATTGTACCAGCCTCCACCACTTCCTCTGGCAGCTCATTCCATACGCACACCATCCTCTGCATGAAAAAGTTACCCATCAGGCCCCTTTCAAATCTTTCCCCTCTCACTTTAAATCTATATCCCATCCATGCCCCTCATGATTTCATCAACCTCCATAAGGTCACCCCTCAGCTCCGGAACTCCAGGGAAAATAGCCTCAGCTGATTCGGCTCTCCCTATAACTCAAACTTTCCCGTCTTGGTAACATCCTTTTCAATCTTTTCTGAACCCTTTCAAGTTTCACAACATCTTTCCTATAGCAGGGAGACCAGAACAGAATACAGAATTCCAAAAGTGGTCTAACCAATGTCCTATACAGCAGTGACATGACCCTCCCAACTCCTATACTCAAAGCACTGACCAATAAAGGCAAGCATTATACATGCCACATTGATAACACAGCAGGCCTGGCTGAGTAGGGAAAGTAACTGTGTATCCCCTTAAGGAATTAAAGTACCCAGAAGGAAGATGAATTAAATGCCAACCAAAAGAACTGTGGATGTTGTAAACCAGAAACAAAAACAGAAGTTGTTTGGAAAATCTCAGCCGGTTTGGCAGCATCTGTGGAGAAAAATCAGTGTTCTGAGGAAGGGTCACTCGACCCAAAACATTAACCCTGATTTCTCTTTACAGATGCTGCCAGACCTGCTGAGCTTTTCCAGCAATTTCTGTTTTTGTTTCTGAATTAAACGTCAACTTGGGTCGGAGAGAGAGAGAACTGGAATGAGGAGCCACACTGATTGAACAAAGCTCCTGGAAGGAAAAGTAATTGTTTCTTACATTTTTTAAATCCACCACAATCATGGTGTAAGGGTCTACCTTTATTGTTCTCCTTTTTGACTACAAACTGGAAAATGGAATTGTACTGCTATGTCACTAAAACGTTTATAGACAATGCAGACTAAAAAGGTTGTAGACTTGCTCCCCGAGCCGATGTGTTTGATTGCAGACGTATTGTCACCCTGCTAGGTAACATCGTCAGTGCACCTCTGGTGAAGCGTCAGTGTTCTGTCCTGCTTGTTATTTGTATGCCTCGGTTTGCTGGGGTGGTTGGTATCACTTCCTGTTCTGTTTCTCAGTGGTTTGTAGATCGGGCCCAGTTCAGTGTGTTTGTTGATGAAGTTCTGGTTGGAATGCCAGGCCTCCAAGAAGTCCCTGGCATGTCTCTGTTTGGCTTGTGTGATTATGGATGTGTTGCCCCAGTCGAATTTGTGTCCCTCTTTGTCCGTGTGTATTGAGACCAGTGAGAATTGGTCGTGTCTATTGGTGGCTAGTGGGTGTTGATGTATCCTTATTGTCAGTTTTCTTCCAGTCTGGCCTGTGTAGTGTGTCTCACAGTCCTTGCATGGTATTTTGTATATTACATTAGTTTTATTGGCTGTGGGTATGGAATCCTTTATGTTCGTCAGTAGTGGTTGTGGGGTGTTTTTTGGTTTGTGGATTACACTGATACCTAGGGGTCTGAGTAGTCTTGTGGTCGTCTTTGAAATGTCCCTGATGTACAGTAGGGTGATGAGTATGTCTGGCCACGTTGTGTCTTGTACCTTGTGTCAGAGGTAAAGGCACATTGTGTTTTTTGGGTATCCATTTCTTCTAAAAACTCTGTATAAGTGCTCCTGTTCTGCTTTGCGAATTTCCGGGTTGCTGCAGTGTGCTGTGGCTCATTCAAATAATGTCCTGATGCAGCTCCATTTATGGGTGTTAGGGTGGTTGCTGGAGTAATTAGGTATCCGGTCTGTATGTGTGGTCTTTCTGTATACGCTAGTCTGGAGTTCCCCGTTATTCTTACGTTCTACCGTTATGTCTAGGTAGGGTAGTCGGTTATTGTTCTCTTCTTCTTTCTGTGAATTTTATTCTGGTGACGATGTTGTTTATGTGTCGGTGAGTTTCTTCTCGACTTGTGTGTTTGATAATCACAAAGGTGTCATCTACGTAGGGTTTGGAGTGTATAATGGGGAGTGCTGTTCGTTCTAACCTTTGCATTACCACTTCTGTAATCAGTCCTGATAACGTGGATCCCATTGGTGTCCTGTTGATTTGTTTGAATATGTGGTCATTGAAGGTGAAGTGAGCTGTGAGGCACAGATTCAGCAGTTTCAGGGGACTATCCTTGTTAATGCTGTTGGTGTCGTGGGGCGCCTACCTTCCTGATTCATCCAGCAATTTGGCAATTGTCTCTTTGGCTCAGTCGATGATTATGGATATATTCACCATTTACAAAAGAAGAAGAGAACAATAACTGACTACCCTACTTAGACATAACGGTAGAACGTAAGAATAATCGGGAACTCCAGACTAGTGTTCACAGAAAGACCACACATAGGGACCAGATACTTAATTACTCCAGCAACCACCCCAATGCCCACAAATGGTGCTGCATCAGGACATTATTCAAATGAGGAAGAAAACTAACAATAAGGATGCATGAACACCAACTAGACACCAAGAGACACAATCAATTCTTACTGGTTTCAATACACATGGACAAAGAAGGACATGAATTTGACTGGGGCAACACATCCATAATAGCACAAGCCAAACAGAGACCTGCCAGGGAATTTCTGGAGACCTGGCATTCCAACCAAAACGCCATCAACAAACACATTGAACTGGACCCGATACACAAACCACTGAAAAACAGAACCAGAAGTGATGCCAACCATCCCAGTAAACTGAGGCATATAAATAACAAGCAGGACAGAACACCAGCACTTCACCGGAGGTGCACTGACGATGTTACCCAGCAGGGTGATGAAACGTCTGCAATCAAACACACCGGCTTGGCGAGCAAGTCTACAACGTCATCCATGACCCAAGCTACAAATCTTCTCAAAAGCTTTAAAGTTGCTAAAATGTACCAATAGACCTTTAGAGACCTGGAGATCAAATGGGATTGGTGCTGTACACTTTAGCTTGACAAGATTATGTTACTTTCTTGCTGTAACGAAGGAAATACTTCATGAGATACAATGGCACTGGATCTCTTAGGGTTAAGGAGACACTGCCTCACAACTGCCTTTGAATGGGCCTATTATCACAGAGCTGTGAGTGAAGTGCACTTACAGACATGCAGAAGCCTGAAAACAAGAAGTATCTCCACTGTCTCCTACTGTGAATGAAAAAGTTGAAGGCTTTGAAAAGAAAAAATTCTGAAAAAGAAAAACCTAGGTCCACCTGATCAGCAATTGAATCAAAGATCAACCATCATTCTGCAGACCACTTTACACCACTACCACTTAAAAATTATGCCAAGGCAACTGTGAGGAATAATTTATCCCATCCTTGAAGTACGGAATTTATTTTCCACTGTTCATAATTTTCCACCTGTCAGATTTGAGTCAAAACATCTGTTTTTTTTGGCTCTTTTCTGAATGAGTGTACGTATATGCAAATGGAGTTTTAAATGGGTTTCTGAAGAAGGGTCCTGACCCAAAATGTCAACTTTCTTGTTCCTCTGATGCTGCCTGGCTGGCTGTGTTCCCTCAGCTCCACGCTGTGTTGTGTCTGAGTTTTAAAAGGGCATTGCATAATTTGTGTAGTAGTGCAGAGTAATCCATTCATGTTTCCATTTGTTAAAAAATAACAATAAAAATCATTATTGTCCTGCTGATGATGAAACCTGGCGTGAATTAGTTTTATCCTGAGTCACAGCCAGGAAAATTAATCATCCCGCTGGTTTCATTGGGTCGTTACGCATTTGTCATTGTTTGTGCAGCAGGGGACTAAATTATTGATGCTCTTTTCCCAACAGAGTTGTGACAATTGAAACCTGAGAATTGACTCTTGTAATTGTCAATTTTGAGTATAGAAATGACAGTAATTAACATGCATCACTTCATTAAAAGTTCATTTTGATTGGAATGGAGAAGACTTGCCTTTCTGTGGCCAAATTAGCTTGTATCTGGCATACACATACAGCAGCCTCACAGAACTGTTATGGTCTACAGGGTGATCCTTTGGCCCTTCATGGTTTCACCAGGTCTCTGAATGAGCATATGACTTTCTGCTATTCTCCTATATTCATAAACCTGCATATTGTTTCTATTTAAATAATCATCTAAGGCAGAAATCTCAGGACACCGGTTTATAGCTCCTAAAGTTCGTGATTTCAAATGAACCTGTTGGACTATAACCTGGTGTCGTGTAACTTTTAACTTTGTCCACCCCAGTCCAACACCAGCATTTCCACATCATAATAATCTTTTAATTCTTCAATTAAATCTGCCTCCATTGCTTTTCCAGGCAATACATTCCTGATCCTAACTAAAAAGGAAAGTTGCCTTAGTCCTATTGGACTATAGGGCTGCTCTGCCCTGAGAGAGACGATTGGTGGTGTGTTAAACTGAGGGTCGCCACACTTCAGATGAGGGGAGAGGTTGAGTAGGAGATCCCTTCATGGTGATCTTAGTTGGTGCAGGAATGTAACCCACACTGTTGGGGCCATCCTGCATTATAAGCCAGGTGTTGCTAACTGACCCCTGTACATTGGCCCAATCATACATTGTGGGGTAACTTTTACATTTCTCACATGACATTTGCTTCTTTTGCTAACGACTAGATATCTGTGGCCTTTCAGTCGTGATCCTCACACCATTCAGCGTATGTCATTAGCGAGGCAGTTCATTCAATGTTAACGATTGCACATGGGCAACTCAGATAATAATTGGAGGATCTTGGGATTTAAATACACAATGCTCCTCCTTGACATTGCCGCAGCATTCACACAAAACTGACAGAGACCTCCTTTAATTTCACTGCTACACCAGGACTTCATATCTGGGGCAGTGGGGGATGGGTGCCAGGCGAGCACTTGGAACACACTGACTGAATGAGTGGTCGAGGTAGGAAATATCACAACGTTTAGCACTCAGATATCGCTTGAAACGCCATTGAGTACTAACTGCCAGAAAGTCTGCCTAGTGTAGATAGGTGGTTGATGACTGATACAGACAAGATGGGCAGAAGGGCCACGTTCAATGTTGTGAAGTTTTGTGACTCTATTTTATCTCATTGTAGCTCTGTGAAGTGCCTTAGGGCATTTTACTGTGCCGCAGGTGCTATAGAAATGCAAGATGTTACATCTAAATTGAACACCAAAATTAGTTTGTTGCCTTCTGATAGAGAGACAAAAAAATGTTCAGAATATCTGCCTGTTTTTCTGCTGTCATCAGATGAGCAGGGACATGCTTGAATGAAGTAATCAAGCCAAGCAGAACATTTTAAAGTGCTGTAAATAGATATAAAAAAAGGCAAGGCTACAAGGAACGCAGTCACTCAAAACCCATTATCTCAAGCAACAGAGCAATTAGTAGATTCAAACAAGTCACTAAACTTGAAATATCATTTTCTCAGCATGTAGCCCACAGCAGAAATCAGAGCTGACAATCTTAAAATGACACAAAGTAAAACCCCCTCTACATTGTCCCCATCTAACACTTCCAGAACAGGAACAGCACAGAATTAGATAGAGAGTAAAGCTCTCTCTACACTGTCCCCATGAAACATTCTCAGGACAAGGACAGCATGGGATAACACAGTGTGGAACAAAAACAAAGTTGCTGGAAAAGCTCAGCAGGTCTGGCAGCATCTGTGGAGGAGAAAACAGAGTTAATGTTTCGGGTCCAGCGACCCTTCCTCAGAACCTCATATTCCGCCTCGGGTGCCTACAGCCTAATGGCCGAAACATCCCCGCCTCCTTGACCTGACACAACCTGTCCACCATCTCTCCCACCTATCCACCCTCCCACCTCACTGACCAATCCCCACCACTCCCTACCTGCACTCACCTATCACCATCCCACTTACCTTCCCCAGCCTCACCCCTCCTTTCTTTGTTTATTTCTGAGCTCCCTCACCACCACACCCCCACCACCCCCACCTCCCCCATTTCTGATGAAGGGTCTAGGCCCAAAACGTCAAGCTTTCCTGCTCCTCTGATGCTGCCTGGCCTGCTGTGTTCCTCCAGCTCCACACTGTGTTATCTCTGACTCCAGCATCTGCAGTTCTTGCTACCTCTAAGGACAGGATGGGATTAGATACAGAGTAAAGTTCCCTCTACACTGTCCCCATCAAGTACTCCTAGGACAGCTACAGAATAGGGTTCGATACAGAGTAGAGCTCTCTCTACACCGTCTCTATCAAACAATCCCGGAACAGGAAAGTATAGGGTTGGCCACATAGTAAAGCTCTTTCTCCACAGGTTTTTTTCAAACATGCCCAATCAGAAAAATCCTGCCACTGGACTCATAAAAGATTTAAGATGCAAGTATAACTTTTTGACCCATCACATCTTTTGCCCTTTTGCCACACCTTTGGGCTCAAAAAGCCAGTTTAAAACCAATTAAGAGAGATAGTAGGAACTGCCGGTGCTGGACAATCCGAGATAACAAGGTGTAGAGCTGGATGAACACAGCAGGCCAAGCAGCATCAGAGGAGCAGGAAGGCTGACATTTCGGGTCTGGACCCTTCTTCAGAAAATCTTCTGACGAAGGGTCTACGCCCGAAATGTCACCTTCCTGGTCCTCTGATGCTGCTTGGCCTACTGGGTTCATCCAGCTCTACACCTTGTTATCCCAGATTCTCCAGCATCGGCAGTTCCTACTATCTCTGATTAGGTTTCTGTTCAGAAGCACTAGGCTGATGTCATGTTTTCAGTAGAAATGTAGGACCTGTCAGTAACTTTCAACTCGATTTGAAAACAATCCTTGGAGGTGGAAGGTTAGTGTGAAAGAAAGCTGTATACGTTTAAATTTAGTGACACTGCATTGATAAATGAGTTTGAAACCAAATCAAATGATGCTGGGAAGGAGAGATCGGGAGAAAGAGGAAATGGTATGTGTTCCTTCACCCTAATCCACATTGCTGAGTTCACTCAGTGTATGCTAATACATTGATTTGCAGAGTGAAGTCAACCCTTGCCAACTAATTAGCCAACCTTTTTAGTAAACTATGTAGATTAATTCTGATCCTTTAATTAGGAGGTGCTGCAGCCCTGTATTTGAAAATAAAATGTTCCATTTTCCACTCTGCTTGCATGAGTCTTCAGAACCCAAATCACTGAATTTTTATTTCAAATACCCTGCAGCTGTAATCTGTTATGGCACAATTGCTGGTTTTATTTCAGAAATGAACAAATTATCACAGCACGGTCTTGAGATTGTCACACTCAAAGCTCACACGCACGCAGCAGTTTGATAAATTAGCTGAGTCTACGGAGTAGAAATAAATGAAAGGAGATGGATGTGCTCAGCGGTGAGTGAGAATGCTGTCCTCTCACCCCTGAGGGATGCATTCAAAAGTAATTCACGTTGATGGAGGAAGACTCTGCACCTCATACCTGCAAGCAATGTGAACCTTATGTTTGTACTGTAATCTTTTCACATGGAGCCAGGTTCCTTATGAAGTCAAGTCGTAAAGATCTTCCCTCTGTGTCAGGAACTTGATGACATTATGCCCTTTGTCTCTCAGACTTGAGGGCAATTATAAACCTCGTTCCCTCAGACTTGAGGGCAATTATAAACCTCATTCCCTCAGACTTGAGGGCAAATATAAACCTCATTCCCTCAGACTTGAGGGCAATCATAAACCTCATTCCCTCAGACTCGAGGGCAAATATAAACCTCATTCCCTCAGACTTGAGGGCGATCATAAACCTCATTCCCTCAGACTCGAGGGCAAATATAAACCTCATTCCCTCAGACTCGAGGGCAAATCTAATGTTCCCCTTCTCACAAAACTAAAAGCAAAATGCTATGGATGGAAATCTGAAACAAAGACAGAGAACAGTGGAGAAACTCAGCAAGTCTGGCGGGATCTGTGGAGAGAGAAACAGAAATAATGTTTCATGTTCTTCTTCAGAACTGAAAAGTTTTGGAAAACGGACTTTTTGATACAGTTGGTAGAGGCAAAGAAGCGAGGGAACAGATGATGTGGAGCCCCAGTGTAAAAGACAAAGGGGTTGTCAATAGCAGTGAAAGCTGGGTTGGGCACAGCACAGGACCCTAGCTGTCAATCCATAGCTGGAGCAGATTCATGTCTGATCTTGCATTCAGCTGACAAATAGTGCAGTCACACAGGGCAGAACAATCTCAGACAAAATACAAGATGGGAATGCTGTGGAAGACATAATGCAAAGAAGGCATGTCTAGCATGGAGTAAAAATGTTCTGACTCCAAGATGCTGAATTTATTTTTACTCTGATGTCTAGCTAACAAATAGGTCCAGCTGGCTACTGGAAAGATAGCAGCTGAAGGTTTTAATATCTCACCTTACACCTTTACAATAGCATGAATGTGGATCCAAAGCTCTGTCCTGTAAGAATGACACTGGACTTCTAGTTACTGATTATTTCATGAAACCGCCTCGTTCCCATTCTAAAATCTGATTCCTAGGGCCACTACAGTGTTCGGATGAAGCTCAATCCAAGTAAAAGGAGCATTCATTTTCCATTTAGGCAATTTACAGCCTTGGAAACCCAATGTTGAGCTCAAAACTTCAGAGTATGAACACTTGTCGCCCAGTTTGATTAACACCCATCACACCCAACTCCCTCCCACCCGTCAAATACCATGGCTTGTTTGTATCTTGTTGGCTTTGCCTTCAGTAGAACAGACCCATTACCTCTTTCTCACACCTTCATTTACATCTCAATCTCTCCTTTACTACCAGCAGCATTATTTTATGTCTTTTGCTGTGGGTGGCCTCACAATCTATTCCACTTGCTCCTCAGCCTCCTTTGTCTACAGCATAACACAACACCATTTTCCTGCCTCTTTCTGTTCTGTAGAAAACTCATACCTGACACGAAATTGTATCAGAGATAAAAGGTACTGCAGATGCTGGAGAATCCGAGATAACAAGCATGGGGCTGGATGAACACAGCAGGCCAAGCAGCATCATAGGAGCAGGAAAACTTGACGTTTCGGGCCTAAAAAGGGTTTAGGCCCGAAACGTCAAGTT
>JAHRHZ010000222.1:1346484-1430454 GCA_024137785.1 Ginglymostoma cirratum
ATGATGCTGCTTGGCCTGCTGTGTTCATCCAGCCCCATGCTTGTTATCCCTGACACGAAATGTTAGCTTTGTTTCATTGTTGTCGCTGCCAGACTGACTCAGTTTCTCTAGCATTTTCTGCCCTTATTTCAGACTTCCAGTATCCACTGCATTTTTTCTTTTCTATACTGCCCACCTTAGCTGGAGCAAGACTAATGCTTGGTTTGATAGCCCCAGTATGCTAAAGAAGAGTTCAGTGTGTCATATCACAGTGAGCCATTGACAGAGAACACATCCTGGTGGAATACAAAGACGTGTTCAGAAGGTTAGGATGTCTTCCAGGAGAATATCAGAGAGTCATAGAGATGTACAGCACAGAAACAGACCCTTCGGTCCACGTCATTCATGCCAACCAGATATCCTAAATGAATCTAATCCTATTTGCCAGCATTTGGCCCATATCCCTCTAAACCCTTCCTAGTCATGTCACCATCCAAATGCCTTTTAAATGTTGTAATTGTACCAGCCTCCACCACTTCCTCTGGCAGCTCATTCCATACATGTGCTACCTTCTGCTGAAAATATTGCCCCTTAAGTCCGTTTTAAATCTTTCCCCCCTTCGAAAGGAGTTGAGAATGTAAAACCAACTCAATATCAGCTGAAGATAATTCCATCCTGAAAGACAAGATAGAAGAGTCAGAAAAAAAGGGAGAAATAAGGTAAGGTAATTTCCTAAGAAATGTATTAGCTTCGGGGCCGGAAAGGGGAAGGCGTTGGTGGTGGGGGAGGTTTGATTAGCAGTGAAAGAAAAGCTGAAAACTTGAGTGTATGTTTTGATGCAAAAAATCTAAATGAAGCCTTGAATAGATCTCAGTACCCCATGCCAATGGCTGAAGAAATTTTGTCACTATTTGGAAAGGCAAAAGTCGTCAGCACCCGAGATGTGAAAGATGGTCACTGACAGGTGAAGCTGAGAGAAAGCAATAGTTTCCGAACTACATTGCAGACGCCCTTCAGCAGGTACAGTCGGTTGTGAATGCCCTTTGACATTTCCACCATTCCAGAAGAATATGAAGGCAGACAACATGAAATTTTTGTTAATCTTTCTGCGGTAGAAGGTGTAGAGGATGCAGAGACTCAATGGAAGAAACTATTGTTAACCATCATCAAACTCTAGTGGAACTGCTCAACAGAGCTCACCAGTTGAACCTGAAAATGAATAAGATAAAGTTACAATTATTGATCCCGCAAGTCAAGTACATGGACCATCTACTCACACCAAAAGATTTCTGTCCGGATCCTGAAAAGGTGACAGCTGTAGCAGTGTTACAGCAATCAACAGATGTCAATGTGGTTCATTGATTTGTTGCAATTGTCAAGTATTTGGCAAAGTCCTTGTTGTTGGAGTGTGCACTATTTACGCCAACTCATGGCTAAGGATGCGCAGTAGTATTGAGACATAGAACAAGAAGCAGCATTAAGTAAAATCAAGCAACTTGTGATGACTCCAGTGCTGAAATACTACGATATAAATGTTGAAGTCACCCTGCAGTGTGACGCTAGAGAGACAGGACGTTGAGGAACACTGGTGCAACAAGGAGAGCCAATTGTGTTTGCATCCAGGGTAAACACAAACAGAAAGACGCTTTGCTCACATTGACAGAGAGTACCAAGCCACTGTCTTTACCTATGAATGCTTTCATCAACATCTACTTGGAAAAGGTTTTAGATTTTCCAATGGTTAATTGAAGGAAATTTCTGCACATCCAATACTGGATGTCAGCTAAATGATCTGATAACTGAAGAGCAGTGGACTGACTGAGAGCATTGGTGGCAGCACAGAGCTGGATGTCATTTGCATAAACGTGAAAACTAACCCTGTTGCATCGAAAGGTAGGATGAGCTACTCCTGCTCCTATATTGAAATAAGTCACAGAAAGATGACAATGTAAGCCCAAGACTCAAAGTATTAAGTTTGAAGACAGGTTGATCGAGTGGATACATAATCCAAACGTGTTTAAAACACGAGCATTGATGGATAATGTGAATTTAAGAAGATTACTTAACATGTGGTTGCAGTCCAGAGGATATTAGTGTAAGATTGGTAAGCTGCAAACTAAACAAGATGTTGAAGGAGTTATTTCCCGCATAGATTATCCAACATGTTGAATGGGCTCCTATCAAAACTGTTAAATATCGTGTAGATTAACTACTTTGGAATGAAGCTGGCTGCACTTCCAAGATATATTCAGTCATAGTATTCCAGGATGCTGTTTAAATGAGAATACAGAAAGCATGGTTACTAAGTTTGCGGATGACACCAAGATTGGTGGTATAGTGAACAGTAAGGAAGGTTGTCTAAGATGACACAGAGATGTTCATTAATTGGGTCAATGGGTTGAAGAGGGCAAATGGAATTTAATTTGGACAAATGTGAGGTATTGCATTTTGGTAAAGCAAACAAAGGCAGGGCTTATGTGAGTAAAAGTAGTGCCTTGGGGTAGTGTTGTAGAGCAGAGGGACTGAGGGGTTCAGGTATCTAATTCTTTGAAGTTTGCATCACATGTAGACAATGTGGTTAGTAAAGTGTTTAGCACGCTTGCCTTCATCGTTCAGACCTTTGAGTATAGGAATTGGGGTGTTATGTTTAGGTTGTACAGCATGTTCTCATCTCCTGTTTATATCTTATTTTTTCTTCTTTTCTTTTTCTGCTTATCTTCCCCGGCACCATTGTTGTGTGTGTGCAGGTATGAGACACTGTTAAAAAAAAAACAGGTGTGCAAATAACTTTATTAACACATCATCGCCCCAAGTGATCAAAAAATCAATATCAAGCAGGGCCCCTTGGGACAATGCTTATGTGAAAGAAAAATTGAGGGGGAGGGTAGGGATTAAAATCAAAATGGAATTGGAGGGGGCGCTCCTGTTTATATCTGTCAGTCAGGGCTCCCTGATTGGACCTGATTAACAGCCCTAATCAGGGAACTCATATTCTATGAGGTCCAACTGGCTAACATCATTACAATCACTGCAGCCCCCAAACTCCCGTTGATGGTTGCCTTTCACATAATGCTTGACTGGTTCATTCGAGTGCTTTGTAGAAGGAACAAACAGAAACGATATCATATGCCTCAGACTTCTATAGGAAATTTGATGAGTTTCCATTTTAAAGATGATCACACAAATAAGGGCACATCTCATGAGCACAACATTGCCGGATGAAATGATTGGTCAGCGTTGGCACACAGGGACCATGGGGCAGTACACGATCACAAGGCTTACAATCCAGAACCTAGGTTAAAGTTGTGGGGCATGGGCTGAATCTAGCCCTGTAGGTAACAGAGTCAAGTTTCAAATTCCAAAGAGCTTTTAGACTTTTCTTTCTCATCTTAGCTTAGTTTTGAACACTTCTTCTGTAACAACTCAGAGCCTGTGTTATCATCTCAAGTGACAATTATTCATTTATTTTGGCTTTAATACTCTTCAGCTATTTTGATGAACGTCACTGTTGGAATAAATCCCCAGCCTGATCTCACCCAATTACTGTATCTCACCTCCTCAGCCACTTGATGTGGGCTGCAAGGTAGCTGTCAAACTTGTTCAGGAAATAATTGACAACGTGTGCGCAGTTATGATCACTTTCACTCTTGCTGGTGATCAAAGGAAGCTTCTAATATGTCCCTGATTGAATAAATTAACTCTCAGTTTACAGAGATGTTGAGGTAATCTGGGGGAAAACTGGGATCTGTGCACTAATTCGAGGGAACATTTGAAGGGAAGACAATGGAGGAGCAATAAAATACCAGGACTGTTTTGGGTGACCGGGGCACAGCTGTATTGCCTTATCTCCATCGTCAGCACCTAAAAATATAGACTTTTGTGTCCTGTTCCCATTAGCAGAAACTGTGCCCTATTGTGGAATCACCCTGGATTGCAAAGATAGCTCTCAGGGCTGAATCTTAACTGTTTTTGGCCAAGTCTATCAAGTTTTTTGAGGAAATTTCCACCGCAAAACCCATTGAGTTGCTCACTGTATCGTACCAACCTCGTCGCATTAACATCTTACCTTAGTCATGGGGGAGTGAAATAAAATGCTCTGACCTTACACAGGAGGCATCACTCATCGCTGTGATGTATTATTTGGGTGAGTGATCCCACACAGGTCCATCATCATCCCCTGGGAGGAGACAGTTCCATAGTGGGATCAAGATGGCTGCCACTTTCACCGCCACTGGAGAGAGGATGGCCTCCCACTCCTACAGCCCTCAAGTCCCCCTCCAACATCCAGCACAGGCTCATCACTGTGCCGAGGGGACATGGGGTCTCTGTAGACACTGTGACTTGCTCATCCCCAGGAAATGGAGTTAGGGTCAAAAAACTCGGTTCCTCCTGTGCCTGAGGGACCCTGCAGCTGTGACCACTCCCTGAGAGAGGGATGCCTTGTCTTCAACATTGACCTGCTACCTCTGTTTCCATGTTTTCCAGCTTCTGCCTTCACTTTCTTAGAAAGGCAGTCTCAGTGACCAATATCCAAATGACCTAAAGCAAAGACAGAAGGTGAGAAGGAGTTTCTTTGATCTCAGGGCAGTCATTGGTGGCGTCCCATGTTGATGATGCTGAGGGAGCATTTTTATACAAGGGATCATGCTTCACCCCTATAACCAAAGAGAGGTCTCCATCATCCTCCCACATTACATCCAGCCTGTGCAGTGACTTGGTGAAGGTAGCTCACAGACTGGGGTCCACCCAGTGTCGTTGAAGTAGGGGGCTGGGTCTGAGTGGGACCTTGTCCAGAGGGCTGATGCAGACTTGCTGGGCCAAATGGCCTCTTTCCGCACTGTAGGGATTCTATGGCGTTACATGAATAATGCCTCCTTTTTAGCAGGTATTGCTCTTTTGCAACATCATTGCTGCTAACATCAACGACATTGAGATGCCCATTGTCAATTTGCGAGCACTAAGGGAGGTCCATCACATTGGACTTCAAAAAAAACCTGTCCTTGCTGTTCCCAGATCTCTGCATTATACCTCAGTGATGCTCCTTTTTATTCCACTTGTGGAGACAATGTGGTGGTCACTGCCACTAATGCTGCACCCTCCATGCCATGTAACCAACCATACCCTCTGAAGCAGTTCCACATAACCTCCCACACACCTGGACTCCCCCCACACCCACCTTTGCTGTTACTACCTGTACAAATCCACCTCTATTATCCCCCACTAACCTGGATTCCTCCAGCCAATCCGGCAGAGATCCTGTCACCACCCTATAGGCACTCCTGGAAACATCCCGAAAGATTGATGTCCTGACCATATTAACTTATTGCATGATTTTGAACACCGTTATTAAACCTCTTCCTCACTTTCTCTGCTCCAAGGGGAATAATCCCAAATTGTTCAATCCCATTAGATAATTACAGAGGCCAGAACATTGCATCCCTTCTACAAAAAAGACACTTGGATATTATAAAACTGTCAACTTTGAGGACTTCCAGAGCAACACCCTCCCGACTGTATCCCACTGTGCCGCCCCCTCTGCTGGGTCTGTCCTGCCGGTGAGACAGGACATATCCAGGGATAATGATGGTGGCATCTGGGATATTGTTTGTAAGGTATGATTCTGTGAGTGTGACAATGTCAGGCTGTTGCTTGTCTGGTCTGAGAGACAGCTTTCCCAATTTTGGCACTAACCCCCACGTATTAGTGAGGAGGATTTTGCAGGGTCAACAGGGCTGTTTCTGCCGTTGTTATTTCTGGTGCCGAGGTCGATGCCAGGTGATCCATCTGGTTTCATTTCTTTGAGACTTTATAGTAATTGGTACAACTGAGTGGCTTGGCAAGTACAGGTGAGGATGGCAGGTTTCCTTCCCTGAAGGTCATGAGTGAACCAGATGGGCTTTTCCTGGCAATCAACAATGGTTTCATGGTCATCAGTAGAATCTTAATTCCAGATTTTGTTTATTGAATTCAAATTCTTCCATCTGCCGTGGCGGGATTTGAACTGTGTCCCCAGAACATTACTTGGATCTCTGGATTAATAGTTGCCAAACCAACTATAAAAATGGCAGTAGGTGTGTGTGAGAGGTAGATTGAGATTGTGTTTAATTCATGAACTCCCCACAGTCCTCTCCTGTTGATTGGGGAATGTTAGCAGAAAGCCTGTGGAGTACAAAAGCAAATAAGATAAGCCGGGGGTTTATAAAATACTGGCTCGTCACCAGCTGGGGTTTAGTGTTTAATTCTGGGTTCTGCCCTTTGGCAAGAAGGTGATTGTGCGGAGGAGATTCCTCAGAATGGGAGCAAGGCTGGGGAATGTTAGATATTTGGAGAGGCCTGGGAAGCTGGGTTTGTTGTCATTAGAACAGAAAGGTTAAGGGGGAGATTTAATCAAGCTATTCAAACTGATGATGGGATTTCATTGAGTAAATAAACTTTGCACTCTTGCAGAAGCTCAGTGGTCACACATTTAAGATAATTGGCAACGGAGACTTTTGGGAAGAGAGCTTTCTTAAGCTCCAATTTGTTGGGATCCATGATACATTTCCCTAAAGGGTGTTAAAGCAGTTCAATGTGGTTTTTCAACATAAACTTCAACAAATCGTTGACGAGGATGGAAGCAAAAACAGAAAGTGCCAGTAGATCTGGCAGCATCTGTGGAGAGAGAGAGATACAGGCAGGCAGATAGAGAAACAGAGAGAGACAGAGACAGAGACAGATAGACAGAAAGAGACAGAGACAGAGAGAGACAGAGACAGAGGCAGAGAGAGGTAAGAAGAGAGAGACAGAGAAAGAGAGTGAGAGAAAGACAGAGAGAGCAAGGGAGAGAGACAGAGACAAAGAGAGGCTGTGTGTGTGTGTGGGAGAGAGAGAGAGATAGGGAGATTTAGAAATAGATAGAGTGACAGAGACAGAATGAGGGAGAGAAAGAGACAGAGAGGTAAAGGTAGAGAGAGAGAGAGAGAGCGAGTAAGAGTGTGTGCGTGTGAGAGAGAGACAGAGGTAATGTTTCAAATCCAGTGTTCAGACGAAGGGTCACTAGACCTGAAACTCTAACTTTGTCCCTCTCACCATAAATGCTGGTGAGTTTCTCCAGCACTTTCTGCCCTTGTTTCCAGTCTCCAGCTATAGGAATGATGTTGTTAAACTTGAAAGGGTTCAGAAAAGATTTACAAGGACATTACTGGGGTTCAAGCGTTCGAACTATAGAGACAGGCTGAATAGGCTGGGGCTATTTTCCCTGGAGCACTGGAGACTGAGGGGTGACCTTATAGGGGTTTATAAAATCATGAGGGGCATGGATAGGATGAATAGCCAAGGTTTTTTTTTTGCCAAGGGTAGGGGAATCCAAAATTAGAGGGCATAGGTTTAATGTGAGAGGTGAAAGGTTTAAAAGGGACCTAAGGGCCAACTTTTTCACGTAGAGTGTGGTGCGTATATGGAATGGGCCGCCAGAGGAAGTGGTGGAGGCGGGAACAATTACAACAATTAAAAAGCATCTGGATGGGTATATGAATAAGGAAGGGTTTAGAGGGATATGGGCCAAATGCTGGCAAATGGGCCTAGATCAGTTTAGGAACTCTGGTCAGCAGGGATGAATTGGACTGAAGGGTCTGTTTCCATGCTCTATAGCTCTATGACTCTATGACCTTCACTTCTTTGTTTTATTTTAGTTCTTGACCAAGGACAGGTCTGTGGACTATGGATAAAGAATAATGAAATGGGACCAATGGGTGGAGGGTGTGTGGATGAGTGAAGTTGCGGAGGTGGGGTTACCAACCATTCAGGATTGGCCTGGAGTCTGCAGAAATTGAAGATCAATCTTCAGGACACAGCTATGTACAACTCACAAGAAAAACCACAGAGACATCAGAACGTTTTTCTTTGTTGGTTTTTGTCACTTAGATTTTCCTTTTGTTATTTAGCTGAAACATTTCTTACGACTAGTTTGTTCCAATCGAACCTTGGATGACATTCCCCATCCTGTTACAATTCCAAATGGGATACCCCAAACTCGGAAACTCCTGGGAGGGGAGCTATGAACTGTCTCCCCTTATTTATTCTCCCTCCCCGGGTTGGTCACAGCAAGGTCAATTTACGAAGGATCCCCTTCCCTGGAGATTCCTCCCCCTTAAAACCAAATGAAAATAAGTTTTAATGATAGTAGGAACTGTAGATGCTGGAGAATCTGAGAAAACAAGGTGTAGAGCTGGATGAACACAGCAGGCCTAGGCCCGAAACGTCAGCCTTGCTGCTCCTCTGATGCTGCTTGGCCTGCTGTGTTCATCCAGCTCTACACCTTGGTATTTGAAGTTTTAATGAGTCAATTTAAGGAGGCTTTTTTGAGTTAACAAGGTTTATTAATTCTTATATGTGAGAAGCATTTGCACCACCAAACACATCTGCATGGCTTATAAGTAAGAGTGAATCCAGAAAGATGAAAGTAAAAAAGGAATAGATACATGGATAATCTCTGAATTGTTTGTGAAGAGGAGACAGTTGAATGTTGCTAATGGAGGTTACTGATGGTGCTGATACCGGTAGTTGGCTAGACTCTGATTTTGTTTTGTCGCCTGATAGAAGTTCATTTGCCCTGATTTCTTTTTAACTGCTATTCCAACACTTAGGTGAAAGGGTATTTCATCTGCAACACAGGGGTATCTAAGGGATAGTTCTTTAACTGTGGCGTTCAAACCCAGCCTGGTATACACGAGTGTTCAGTCCCACCAGTACACTCCAGTGGATTTTAAAATGACTTTTTAACTCCTATTCTTGTGCATTTTTCAATGGAAAAACACTAAAGATGTGTGCAAGCTCCTCAGTATCTTTGTAGTAACAAAGATCACAGTTCAGTGTGTTTGAACTTTCTTTGAATCATTTAGGTGTTATATCCTATTGGTACCACACAGGATGGTTTTACATCAGTTGTCTTCTTGCCTCTGTATCAGTTTTACTTTTTAAAGAAACACATTTTGGCATTAAGGGATGAAAATGTCCACAGTATTTCAGGGTTCTCACCAATGGTTTTCACAAGATAGAAAAGTGTTTAAATGGGGGAAAAGGAGCTGTTTGGCTGCAATAATCATCCAACTGAGTAATGAGTCTATTTGTCTTCTGACTGGTAGTGTGTCATAAGCATGGATATGTCATCAACCAATGGCTGTGGAAGGTGGCAAGTCATTTGATAAAACAAATTTAACCACAGATTGCAACTCAATGTAGGAGAGTGAGGATCGAGGGGTCAGGAATTGGTAATGGAGCAGCAAGGCAGTGGTGGTCAGATAGAGCTGGGTAGTCAGGAAATGGGTAGTTGTATTGGGTTGGGTTTTGGTGGAACGGGATGGGAGTGTGGTGTCGGTGCCTATGATAATTTACCAAAAAATTAATGGACAGATGATAGTAGAACCTATCCCTAAAGATATTTTCATAAGACTCGCACAGAGCTGTGTAATGTACCTCAGAAGGTAATAAATTCTCTTGGCAGATCATAGAATCTTTATAGTATGGAAGCAGGCCAATTGCCCCATCAAGTCCACATCTCCCTTCCAAAGAGTATCCACCCGGACCCATCCATTAATATAAGATTGCAAACCTGCATTTCCCATGGCTAACCCACCTAACCTGCACATCCCTGGACACATTAGCATGGCCAATCCACCTAACCTGCACATCTTTGGACTGTGGGAGGAAACCCACACAGACATGGGGAGAATGTGCAAACTCCACACAGACAGTCACTTGAGAGTGGAATCAGACCTGTGTCCCTCGCGCTGTGAGGCAGCTATGCTAACCACTGAGCCACCATCCTGACTTGTTTAGTTGCACTGGATAATGGACCTGTTTAGCTTTCTTTTTTTTTTATTTATACAGATAAAACAGGCAACTGGCTAACTCAAGGGGCAATGATTTTCTGTTAGGCAGGAACTTTCTGTACAACCAGGAATAGTTTCTGATTTCTTGAACAAAAATATTGCTTTGCACCAGCATTGAGGAAAATGCATTAGATAATAGCTTTTAACACTCTCTCTCACACACACACACACACACACACACACACACACACACACACACACACAGCCTGTGTTTATGTGTGTTGGGTAGATCCTGCAAGCTTGATAGTGTACTGGTTCGTAATGTCCAAACATCTCACTATCTGACTGGACACAATTGTTTAGGCTGTGGAATTAAATAACTGGAATTGAAACAGATATCAGGGAACATTCACTACTGTACACTGTGGCTGTCGATTGACGGGCTAATTAAGAAAATGGTAAAGTGTGGCCCTTGGAAAGGCCATTTGGCTCAGAGAGATTATGTGCAATTCATACTGTCACTGGCTCTCTGTTATTTACTTAACAGCCCGAGGGAGTTAAGTACCCACACAAATAAAAAACTTATGAAAAGAAAAAATCTTGTAATTTCTCTCTCTGATTCCATGAAGTCTATGGACCAAAAAAAAGTCCACTTTATTGATTTAACACTGTATTATTTGACCCTGCTTGATTATTTTAAAGCAACGTCATTACCCTGGTCCCAATGCAACTGAAGCTAAAGTCATTAAGTTGCTGGGTATGGGCCTTCCTTTGTTCTATGCAGAAAGAGGTCACTCAGCCAATTGCAGGTCCCCAACATGAACCCCTACATTCTCCTCTTTATTTAAATTTATCAATACATCCTTCTATTCCCTTCTCCCTCATGTGCTAATGTAGCTTTCCCTTATTTTTTGCTACTTATTTGCTCAATTTTGCCACTTATTTCAACCACTCCCTGTGGTGACAGGTCCCATTCACATTTTGACTACTCTCGAGAGAAAGAAGTTTCTCCTGATTCACTCTTGTTTTTGTTAAAGACTGCCTTATATTTATGGTCCATAAGATCATAAAGCCATAAGATATTGGAGCAGAATTAAGCTATTTGGCCCATCAAGTCTGATCTGCTGTTCGATCGTAGCTGATATGTTTCTCAACCCCATTCTCCTGCCTTTTCCCCATCCCCAACCTCGGACCGTCCAGCAAGTGGAACGTAGAACATAGAACAGTACAGCACAGTTAGGCCCTTCGGCCCACGATGTTGTGCCGACTTATTTTCCTACTCTAAGATCAAACTAACCTGCAATACCCTCCTCTTCACATCTACCTTCCCAAAACCCTCCCATAATCTTAAAAATCACCATCAGGTTATACCCCACCCAATCCAGTCTCAATTTAGGTTTGCATAATCGTTCATTGGAATCACCAATCTCAGCCTCTGGAAGAAGGAACATCCCTCAACAATTGGTAATTTAGTCAAGGCTCAGGTTAAGGAAGTGCTGCATTGTGGGAACTGCTGAGGTTCAGTTGAGTATACCCCAGAATACTGGGAGAGGCAAGGGAGGAAATTGTTGGGGCCTTGAGGGAAATATTTGTATCCTCATTGGCTACAGGGGAGGTCCCAGAGGATTGGAGAACAGCCAATGTTGTTCCTTTGTTTAAGAAGGGTGGCAGGGGTAATTCAGCTAATTACAGGCCGGTGAGCCTTACATCAGTGGTAGGGAAATTATTGGAGAGGGTTCTTCAAGACAGGATTTACTCCCACTCGAAAATCAATAAGTGCATTAGCAAGAGGCAACATGGTTTTGTAAAGGGGAGGTTGTGTCTCACTTTGAGTTTTTTGAGGAAGTGACGGAGATGATCAATGAGGGTAGGGCGGTGGATATTGTCTACATGGACTTCAGTAAGGCCTTTGACAAGGTCCCTCATGGTAGGCTGATACAGAAGGTAAAGTTGCACGAAGTCAGAGGTGAGCTTGCAAAACGGATAAAAAACTGTCTTGATCGTAGAAGACAGGGGGTAGCAATGGAAGGGTATGTTTCTGAATGGAGGGCTGTGACTATTGGCGTTCCTCTGGGGTCAGTGTTGGGAAGTTTGCTATTTGTATTATATATAAATGATTTAGAGGAAAACATAACTGGTCTGATTAGTAAGTTTGTCAATGACACAAAGGTTGGTGGAATTGAGGATAGTGATGAGGACCGTCAAAGAATACAGCTGGATATATATCAGTTGGTGACTTGGGCAGAGAGATGGCAGATGGAGTTTAATTCAGAAAAATGTGAGGTAATGCATTTTGGAAGGTCTAATCCAGATGGAAAATATACAGTAAATGGCAGAACCCTTCAGAGTATTGCTAGGCAGAAGGATCTGGGTATACGTGTACACAGGTCACTGAAAGTGGCAACGCAGGTGAAGAAGGTAGTCAACAAGGCATATGGCATGCTTGCCTTCATCAGCCAGGGCATTGAGTTTAAAAATTGGCAGGTAATGTTGCAGCTTTATAGAACCTTAATTAGGCCGCATTTGGAATATTGTATTCAATTCTGGTCGCCACACTTCCAGAAGGATATGGTAGCTTTGGAGAGGGTACAGAAAAGATTTACCAGGATGTTACCTGGTATGGTGGGCATTAGCTATGAGGAGAAGTTGGAGAAGCTTGGGTTGTTCTCACTTGAACAACAGAGGTTGAGGGCGACCTGATAGAGGTCTATAAGATTATGAAGGGCACGGACAGAGTGAACAGTCAGAAGCATTTTCCCAGAGTGGAAGAGTCAGTTTCCAGGGGCCATGGGTTTAAGGAGCGTGGGGCAAGATTTAAAGGTGATGTACAATGCAAGTTTTTTACATAGAGGATGGTGGGTGCCTGGAACTCGCTGCTGGGGGATGCGGTGGGAGCAGATACTACAGTGACTTTTAAAGGGTGTCTTGACAAATATATGAATAAGATTGGAATAGAGGGATACAGTCCCCGGAAGGGTAAGGGGTTTTTGTTCAAGGCAGGGTGATGGCCAAGTGGTATTATTGCTGGACAGTTCATCCAGAGACCCAGATGATGTTCTGGGGACCCAGGTTCAAATCCTGCCTTGGCAGATGGTGGAATTTGAATTCAATAAAAACATCTGGGATTAAGAATCTAATGGTGACTGTGAATCTATTGCCAATTGTTGGAAAAACCCATCTGGTTCACTAATGTCCTTTAGGGAAGGAAACTGCCATCCTTACCTGGTCTGGCGTGCATGTTACTTCAGACCCACAGCAATGTGGCTGACCTTTAACTGCCCTCTGGTCAATTAGGGATGGGCAATAAATGCTGGCCCAGCCAGTGACAACCACATCCCATGAACGAATAAAGAAAGTTGTGACAGGCAGCATGTTGGTGCAGGCTTGGAGGGCCGAAGGGCCTGTTCCTGTACTTTTCTTTTCTTTTTCTTTGAGTAACATCAAGGGAAATATGCCAACAACAATGGGCAGGACTGGACCCCTCCTCCAGCCAGTCTCTCTCCCATATCATTTCCAATTTCAACACAAATTGAAAAAAAAACAGCAAAATGTACCATAACACACATTGGTCCACTCACCCTGTACTATCCTAAAAATGGAGCTCCAATATGACCACCATGTTTGGTTCCTAGTATTACTGATTTCTTTCAAAATCAAGCACTGAGATTGTTGGAGAAACTCAACAGGTCTGACGGCATCTGTGAAGGGAGAAACTTTTAAAGTCTGATATGTCTCTTCTTCGGAACGTGTCTTCAGAAGTGTCATATTAGACTGAAAATGCTAACTCTGTTTCTCTCTCCTTTCTTCCCAAGCAGTGCATTCCACATTCTTACTAGTCGCTTGATGAAAATGTTTGTTTCCCAAATCCCCTCTGAATTTTCGCCCCTTACCCTAAAACTATGCTGTCTCCTGACTGACCCCTCAACCAAGGGGAACAATTGTTCTCTATCCACCCTGTCCATGCTCCTCATAATCTTATACACCTCATTCGTGTCCCCTCCCAGTTTTCTCTGCTCTAAAGAAAACAATCATGCACTATCCAGTCTCTCCCTATAGCTCAGTTTCTTCACCCCAGGCAACATCTTGGTGAACCTCCTCTGTGCCCCCTCCGGTGCTATCACCCCCTTCCTTTAGGGAGGTGACCAGAAGTGCACACAGTACTCCAGTTGTGGCCTAACCAATGCTCTGTATGACTCCAGCATTACCTCCTCGCTCTCATAATCTATGCTACGATGAAAGTAGGTACCCCATATGCACCACCCCCTCCACCCACAGCTATCCTATTCACATGCTCTGCCAACTTCAGGGATCAGTGAATAATTACCCCAACATCCCTCTATTCCTCTAAACTACCCAGTGTCCTGCCATTCATTAAACATTCCCTCATCTTGTTTCTTTTTCCAAAGTGCATCACCTCAGACTTATCAGGGTTGAATACTATCTATTACTGGTTAGCACATCTGACCAACACATCAAACCTTCCTGTAACCTACTACCATCTTCTTCACTATTAACAACCTTACCAATCTTCATGTCATCTGCAAATTTGCTTAAAAATCCACCCCTCACCACCTCCCCCTCCAATTTTCATCTACATCATTCATGCATATAACAAACAGTAAGGGTCCCAATACAAGTCTTTGTGGTACACTGCTGGACACTGGCCTCCAGTAACTTGACTAGCCTTCTACCGGTACCCTTTATGTCCAACTACTAAGCCAGTTTCTGATCCATCTCACCAAGTTTCACTCAATTCCACGTGCCTTAATCTTCTCGTGTGAGAACTTGTCAAAAGCTTTGCTAAAATCTATATAAACTACATCAACTGAACTTCTCTCATCCACATACTTGACCACATTTTCAAAAAAAAGTTCTCACAAATTTGTTAGGCATGGCCCTCCTCTAACAAATCCATGTTGACTATCCTGAATTAACCAATGCCTTTCCAAGTGGGTATTAATTCACTCCTTCAGAATTCCCTCCAATAGTTTCCCTACCACTGTTATTTCCTGGTTCATCTCTACCATTTTCCTTGAAAAATGGAACAACATGAGCTATCCTCCCGCCCTCCGGCACTTCCCCTATGGCCAGAGAGGAATTAAAATTGCATGTCAGAGCCCCAGCAATTTTCTGCCTCTCCTCCCTCAGCAGCCCGGGATGCTATTCATCCAGGTCAGGGGATTTGTCCGTTTTTGAGCCTGACAGAACCTCCAATCTCTCCCCACCTCCTATGTCAAACTGTGCAAGTTCCTCACAGTCCCTTTTCTTGATCTCTGATACTTAGCTTTTCACATGCTACCTCTGTATTGGAGTATCAAACAGTTTAAGACTGTGATCTTAATCTAGGCCCGAAACGTCAAGCTTTCCTGCTCCTATGATGCTGCTTGGCCTGCTGTGTTCATCCAGCTCTATACCTTGTTATCTCATGATCTTAAACAGGAACCTTTTTTTATAGCTTAGCTTCTTGCCAAGTCATATGGAAATATTTGTGAAGAGATTTACATCAAATGTAATTAGCATACACAAGAGCATAGGTCTCAATCACCTCCCTGTTTCTTTACTCTTTAGATCTGACATCCAGTGATGGACCCCACACGGTATTCAATTAAACAAGATGATTTGACTCGAGCAAATACATTTAGTGCACATATTGGGCAGTAAACGTCTTTACTGTATACTGCATTGAAATCAGGTTTGTTGGCTTAGTACCGAGGAGGTTTTAGTATGAAGCTGGAGGTCACTGGCCTTCTCTCCTACCAATTAATCAAGTTTTACCAATGAGATCACACAACTTATGTACACCTCTTCCATTCTGCCGATTTCCATCACCATGGATACTGTGAAAAAGCAACTTACATCCAAGAGCGATCAGTTTGGCCCCAAGAGTGTGAACGTCTGAAAGGTAGGTGTCCTGTATCAAGTGAGATTGATTTTATAGAGTCGCTTGTCATGAAGACACTTCCAGTATTTTCTTTTGTCTCAAGAATTGTGAAAATCAGATCTTTTGAAGTACTAAGGAGATACCCTTTTTCTGCAATGGTCTTGAAAGGACACTTTTTTTTAAAGACACTTACTGGAAGTCACATGTCATCAGCTACAGTCTGGGACTTAACGGACGTCATGCATCTGAATTTATGGTTGTCAGGTGTGGTGACTATCTGATACTATTCTGGAGTTTAGTTAACATAAAAAGAATTATTGTTCAGTTGGGCTTGAGGACCACCTAGTGGTGCAGTGGCACTGTTCCTTCCTCTAGACCAGGAGACCTGAGTTCAAGTCCCACCTGCTCCAGAGTGTGTAATAATAGCTCTGAGCAGTTTAATTTTAAAAAATAGGTTACATAAAGAAAATAAATTAGACTTTAGTCAGTCAATAGTCTGTAAAAGGTAATACCTCAGCTCAGGCTTTGTCACCTTTCTACAACAGTCTTTGAGAGACCTCCTCTCAGTTTGTCCTTTACAAACTGCATCCAAAGAGATCCCATTTATGTCTTGTGACAACTATCTAAGAGTACCCTTGAAATCTATCCTGAACGTTTCATACCTTATCCCCTTTCCCCTTCAAGCGTTAATGATTATTTGGTTAAAGTGTTTTTTTAATCAAAGTTAATCTCTGCAGACAGAGTTTCTTTATTTTTACTCAAACTGGAATGTGTGTATTGTATTAATGAGAAGGATAAATATTTATGCTTTCATATTCCGTGTTAATCAGCTTTGTATCCTTGTTGAAAAGCCTTGTTTTTGTAATAAGTCAATAATCTTGTCATTTATAAAGAAGTTTAGTCTTTTATTTAAAGTCTAATATAGAGAAAACATATGATTGGCCATATCAGTAAGACAATTAACAATTCATTAACCATTAATTAATAATTAACAATCATAGCGAGGCAGTGCACTCCTCTCACCTCAGTCCTTACACATCCCACCAACAAGTAATTCAAGGGACCTGGGATGACTCGATCCTCCTGTCTTGAAATTCAACTCTGTCAGAGTAACATCGACATCATTGATAGACAGGGAAGATATCTGGGCTTGAACTAAGAAGTAGCAAATGTGAAGTGCGAGCTAATGATCCACTTTGACCTTCATAAAGACTAGAAATCTATCTTTGACCAGGAGCTGAACTACTGCCAGTATGCTGAGTTTGTTCCTGTGGGGTTCCACAGAGCTCGGTGTTGGACCCTTGCTGCTTGTTGTGTTATAGAGTTATAGAATCATAGAGTCAAACAGCAGGGAAACAGACCATTCAGTCTAACTCATCTATGTTGACCAGATATCCTAAATTAATCTAGTCCCATTTGCCAATATTTGGCCCATAACCGTCTAAACCCTTCCTATTCATGTATCCGTACAGATGCCTTTTAAATGTTGTAATTGTACCAGCCTCCGCGACTTCCTCTGGCAGCTCATTCCACACACGCAGCACCCTCTGCGTGAAAACGTTGCCCCTTAAGTCCCTTTTAAATTTTTCCCCTCTCTTCTTAAAGCTATGCTCTCTAGTTTTGGAGTCCCCTATCCTGGGGAAAAGACCTTGACTATTCACCCCATCCATGTCTCTCATCATTTTATAAACCTCTATAAGGTCACTTCTCAGCCTCCTATGCTTCAGGGAAAATACCCCAGCCTATTCAGTCTCTCCCTATAGCTCAAACTCTCCAACCCTAGCAATAACCTTGTAAATCTTTCTGAACCATTTCTAGTTTCACAACATCCTTCCCAATCCAAACATAATCCCAAACCAATCTAGTCCTACCTGCCTGCTCCTGGTCCATATTCCTCCAAACTCTTCCTATTCATGTACTTATCTGAGTATCTTTAAAATGTTGTAACTGTGTCCTCATCCATCACTTCCTCAGGAAGTTCATTCCACACACAAACCACCCTCTGTGTAAAAAAATTGCCCCTCATTTTTTAAATCTCTCTCCTCTCATCTTAAAAATATGACCCCTAGTCTTGAAACTCCCCCCATTATAGGGGATTAAAAAACCTACCATTCACCCTATCTATATCCCTCAAGATTTTATAAACCTGTCAATGTAAGGGTTAGGATCTAGGGGTTTGCAGATGATATGAAAACTGGTAGGATGGTAAATAATGAGGGCTTATCTGTAACCTGCAGGAGGATATGAATGAACTGGTCAACGGGGTAGAATAGTAAAAATGGAATTGAATGCAGAAACATGTGAGATAATGCATTTGGACGGGGCTAACAAGGCAAGGGATGATATTATGAATGGTCAGACTCTGGGAAGTACTGAAAATCAGAGGAACCTTGGCGTACATAACCACACATCCCTGAACATAACAGGGCAGGTAGATAAAGTGATTAAGAAAGCAAAGAGTATACTTGAGATAAAAGGTACTGCAGATGCTGGAGAATCCGAGATAACAAGCATGGGGCTGGATGAACACAGCAGGTCAAGCAGCATCATAGGAGCAGGAAAACTTGACGTTTCGGGCCTAAACCCTTCATCAGAAATGGGGAGGGGAAGAGGGTTCTGAAATAAATAGGGAGAGAGGGGGAGGTGGATAGAGGATGGATAGAGGAGAGGATAGGTGGAGAGGAGGCAGAGTATACTTGACTTTGTTAGCCCAGGCACAGAACACAAGAGCAGGGGGAATGGTAGAGCTGTATAAAATTCTGGTTAGGTCACAACTGAAGTTATGTGTGCAGTATAAACACCGAAAGTACTTGGAACTACAACGTTGTGGCCATTACAGAAACTTGAGGAACTCAGGGAGAGGAATGGTTGTTGGCAGTTCCGGGGTTTAGATGCTTTAAAAGAAATAGGGAGAGTGGTAAAAGAGGTGGCGGAGAGGCATTGCTGGTCAGGGCGAGTATAGCAGCTACTGAAAGGCAGTTCGAGAATGATATGTCAATAGAGTCAGTTTGGGTTGAGGTCAGAAACAAGAAAGGAGCAGTCACTTTGTTGCAGGTTTTTTACAGACACCCTAATAGTTGCAGAGAAGTGGAGGAGTGGATTGGGAGGCAGATACTGGAAAGGTGCAGAAGTCACAGGGTTGTAGTCATGGGTGACTTCAACTTTCCAAATATTGATTGGAAACATTTTAGTTGTAACAGCTGCGATGGAGCAGATTTTGTCCAGTGCGTTCAGGATGCAGATAGACCAACACGAGGAGAGGCCACTTTAGATTTGGTGCTTGGCAATGACCCGGGTCAAGTGTTAGACCTGTTGGTAGGAGAGCATTTTGGCGGTAGTGATCATAACTCTGTTACTTTTGCAATAGTCATGGAAAAGAATAGGTACATACAGCAGGGTAAGGTTTATAGTGGGGGGAAGGGTAATTACAATCCTGTTAGGCAAGAATTGGGTAACACAAAATGAGAACAGATGCTGTCAGGGAAGAGCACTATTGAAATGTGGAGACTATTTAAGGAATACATACTGCGTGCGCTTAACATGTTTGTCCCTAGCAGGCAGGGAAGATGCGGTGGAGTGAGGGAGCCTTGGTTCTCAAGAGAGGTCGAGTGACTGGTTAAAAGGAAGAAGGATGTTTATGTAAGGTTTAGGAAACAAGGAACAGAAAAGGCTCTAGAGGGATACAAGTTATCCAGGCAGGAGCTGAAGGGCTTAGGAGAATGATAAGGGAGCATGAGAAAACCTTGGCAGATAGGATCAAGGAAAACTCCAAGGCTTTTTACATGTACGTGAGGAATAAGAGAAAGACCAGAGAAAGGGTAGGGCCGATCAAGGATTGTAAAGGAAATTTGTGCACGGAGCCTAAAGAGATAGGAGAGGCCCTTAATGAATGCTTTTCTTCGGTATTCACAACTGAGAGGGACCTAGTTGTAGGGAGGACAGTGTGAAACAGGCTGGTAGGCTAGAGGAGGTCGATGTTAGTAAGGAAGATGTACTAGGAATTTTGAGGAACTTGAAGATAGATAAGTCCCCCGGGCCTGATGGGATGTATCCAAGGATTCTGTGGGAAATGAGGGAAGAGATCGCAGGGCCTTTGGTGATGATCTTTTCATCCTCACTGTCCACGGGTATAGTGCCGGAAGATTGGAGAGAGGCAAATGTCATTCCCTCATTCAAAAAAGGGAATAGGGATAATCCCGGAAATTACAGGCCAGTTAGTCTTACGTCAGTGGTGAGCAAATTATTGGAAAGGGCTCTGAGAGACAGGATTTATGATCACATGGAAAGACACAGTTTGATTGGTGATAGTCAGCATAGATTTGTGAGGGGTAGATCATGCCTCACAAGCCTTATTGAATTCTTTGAAGAGGTGACCAAACACGTGGATGAAGGTAGAGCAGTGGATGTGGTATACATGGATTTAAGTAAGGCATTTGATAAGGTTCCCCATGGTAGGCTCATGCAGAAGGTAAGGAGGCATGGGATAGGGGGAAATGTGGCAGTACGGATTCAGAATTGGCTGACCCTCAGAAGACAAAGGGTGGTAGTGGACGGAAAATATTCAACATGATGCTCAGTTACGAGTGATGTACCTCAAAGATCTGTTCTGGGTCCTCTTCTATTTGTGATTTTTGTAAATGATTTGGATGAAGGAATGGAAGGGCAGATTAGTAAGTTCGTAGACGATACGAAGGTGGGTCGTACTGTGGACAGTGCAGAGGGCTGTTCTAGGTTACAAAGGGGCATTGATAGGATGCAGAGCTGGGCTGAGAAGTGGCAGATGGAGTTTAGCCCTGAAAAGTGTGAGGTGATTCATTTTGGAAGGACAAACTTGAAAGCAGAATACATGGTTAACAGAAAGATTCTTGGCAGTGTGGAAGAGCAGAGGGATTTTGGGGTTCATGTCCACAGTTCCCTGAAAGCTGCCACCCAGGTGGATAGAGTTGTTAAGAAGGCGTATGGTGTGTTAGCTTTCATTAATAGAGGGATTGAGTTCAAGAGCCGTGAAGGTTTGCTCCAGCTATACAAAAGCCTGGTTCGGCCACATCTGGTGTATTGCATCCAGTTCTGGTCACCTCATTACAGGAAAGATGTGGAAGCGTTGGAAAAGGTGCAGAGGAGATTTACCAGGATGTTGCCTGGAATGGAGGGAAGGTCTTACGAGGAAATGTTGAGAGAGCTAGGACTTTTCTCTTTAGAATGATGAAGGATGAGAGGTGACTTGATAGAGGTGTACAAAATGATCAGAGGTATTGATAGAGTAGACAGCCAGAGACTTTTTCCTAGGGTGGAGGTAGCTAATATGAGGGGGCATAGTTTTAAGTGAGTGCAGGTAGATATAGGGGAGATGTCAGAGGTAGGTTCTTTACTCAGAGAGTGGTTGGGCGTGGAATGCATTGCCGGAGAGGGTAGTGGAGTCGGCCTCATTAGGGACATTTAAGTGGCTATTAGATAGGCATATGGATGATAGTATAAGGTAGGGGTGGAGGTTAGATAGACCTTAGGATTAGGGTAAAAGTGCAGCACAACATTGTGGGCTGAAGGACCTATACTATGTTCTACTTTCTATGAAAGAGCTGCGGATGCTGTAAATCGGGAACAAAAACAGAAGTTGCTAGAAAAGCTCAGCAGGTCTGGCAACATCTGTGAAGAAAAGATCAGAGTTAACATTTTGGGTCCGGTTATCCTTCCTCAGAACTGATAGTAGCTGGGAAAACAACAGGTTATCTGCAGAAAATAGGGAGGGGGTATGGGATAGGGAGTAAATGATAAGATAAAGGATAGAGCCTAAAGAGAGAGAGCAGCAGTTGGATAGACAAAGGAGTGGTAATGATCTGGCTGGGAGGGTGAATAGCTGTTAATGGGGGCTGTTAGTGGCTAACAACAGGGGGTGTGTAATGGCCGGCTATGTGATAACAAGGCCTGGTGTGTGGGATAAGGGGCTGGGACATGGGAGAGCTTAGGCCCTATAATTATTGACTTGATATTGAGTCCGGAAAGCTGCAGGGTCCCTGAGTGGGAAATGAAGTGGCGTTCTTCCAGTTTGCGTTGAACTTTGTTGAAACACCGCAGCAAGCCAGAGACAAAGATGTTGGCCAGGGAACAGGGTGGCATGTTAAAGTGTCAGGCAACAGGTAGTTCAGGGTCTTCTTTGTGAGCAAGGTGTACGTGTTCTGCAAAGCAGTCACCCGGTTTATGTTCATCTCCCCATTGTAGAGGAGACCACATTATTTTTTTCCGATTCATTTGTGGGATGTGGGCATCCAGGTTGGCCCATTTCTTGCCTATCCCTAGTTGCCCTTGAGAAGGTGGTGGTGAGCTGCCTTCTTGAACTCCTGCAGTCTACCAATCATAAGTTGACCCACAATGCCATTAGGGAGGGAATTCCAGGATTTTGACCCAGGACAGTGAAGGAACAGTGATATATTTCCAAGTCAGGATGGCCTGGAAGGGATCTTGGAGATGGTGGTGTTCCCAAATGCCTGCTGCCCTTGTCCTTCCAGATGGAAGTGGTCGTGGGTTTGGAAAGTGCTGTCTGAGGATCTTTGGTGAATTTCTGCAGTGCATCTTGTAGATAGTACACACTGCTGCTACTGAGTGTTGGTGGTGGAGGGAGTGGATGCTTGTGGATGTGGTGCCAATCAAGCGGGCTGCGTTGTCCTGGATGGTGTCAAGCTTCCTGAGTGTTATTGGGAGCGGCACTCATCCAGGCAAGTGGGGAGTATTCCATCACACTCCTGACATGTGCCTTGTAGGTGGTGGATGGGCTTTGAGGAGTCAGGAGGTGAGTTACTCGCAACAGTAATCTGAGCTTCTGACCTGCTCTTGCAGCCATTGTCTTTGTGTGGTGAGTCCAGTTGCGTTCCTGGTCAATAATAACTCCCAGGATGTTGATAGTCGGGGATTCAGTGATACTAACACCATTGAATGTCAATGGGTGATGATTAGATTGTCTCTTGTTGGTGATGGTCATAGTCTGGCATTTGTGTGGTGCGAATGTCACTTGCCAATAGTCAGCCCAAGCCTCGATATTGTCCAGATCTTGTTTCATGTGAACACGGACTGCTTCAGTATCTGAGGAGTCTCGAATGGTGCTGAACATTGTGCAATCATCGGCGAGCGTCCCCACTTCTGACCTTATGATGGAGGGAAGGTCATTAATGAAGCAGCTGAAGATGGTTGGGCCGAGGACACCACCCTGAAGAACGCCTGCAGGGATGCCCTTTGCTCCGATAACCATTGATTCCAGTTTTGCTAGGGCTCCTTGATGCCACACTTGGTAAAATGCAGCCTTGATATCAAGGGCTGTCACTCTCAATCACCTCTGGAATTCAGCTCTTTTGTCCATGTTTGAACCAAGGCTGTAATGAGATCAGGAGCTGAGTGGCCTTGGTGGAACCCAAACTGGGCGTCACTGAGCAGGTTATTTCTGAGCAGGTGCTGCTTGATAGCACAGTTGGTGACACCTTCCATCACTTTACTGATGATCGATAGGAGACTGATGTGGCAGTAATTGGCCGGGTAGGATTTGTCCTGCTTTTTATGTACAGGATATACTTGGGCAATTTTCCATATTGTTGGGTAGATGCCAGTGTTGTAACTGTACTGGAACAGCTTGGCTCAGGGAGCAGCAAGTTCTGGAGCACAAGTCTTCAGTAATATTATTGGAATGTTGGGGCGGCACAGTGGCTCAGTGGCTCAGTGGTTAGCAGTGCAGTCTTATAGCACCAGGGACCCCTGTTTGATTCCACCTTCAGGTGACTGTCTGTGTGGAGTTTGCACATTCTCCCCGTGTCTGTGTGGGTTTCCTCCAGGTGCTCTGGTTTCCTCCCACAGTCCAAAGATGTGCAGGTTAGGTGGATTGGCCATGCTAAATTTCCTGTAGTGTTTTGGGATGTGTAGATTAGGTGGATGGGTCTGGGTGGGATGCTCTGAGGGTCAGTGTGGACTTGTTGTGCCGAAGGTCCTTTTACCACACTGTAGGGATTCTAAGAATGTTGTCAGGGCTGGTAGCCTTTACAGTGTCCAGTGTCTCCAACCATTTCTTGATATCACGTTGAGTGAATCAAATTGGCTGACGACTAGTATCTGTGATGCTGGAGACAACTGGAGGAGGCCGAGATGGATCATCCACTCGGCACTTCTGGCTGAAGATTGCTGCAAATGCTTCAGCCTTATCTTTTGCACTGATGTGCTGGGCTCTTCCATCATTTGAGGATGGGAATATTTGTGGAGCATCCTCCTCCAGTGAGTTGTTTAATTGTCCACCACCATTCACAACTGGATGTGGCAGGACTGCAGAGCTTAGATCTGATCCGTTGGTCATGGGATCACTTCGTTCTGTCTATCACTTGCTTCTTATGCCGTTTGGGGTGCAAGTTGTCCTGTTTGGTGGCTTCACCAGGTTGATGTCTCATCTTCAGGTACGCCTGGTGCTGCTCCTGACATGCCCTCCTGTGCTCTCCATTGAACCAGGGATTTTCCCCTGGCTTGATGGTAATGGTTGAGTGAGGGATATGCCGAGCCATGAGGTTACAGATTGTGCTAGAGTACAATTCTGCTACTGTTGATGACCCACACTGTTTCATGGATGTCCAGTCTTGAGTTGCTAGATCTGTGCAAAGTCTGTCACATTCAGCAGCAAATTGTGAGCTGCGAATGCAGTAGACTAGATTCTGGGAAGTGCAGGTGAAGTGTTGCTTCACCTGGAAGGTATGTTTGGGCTCCTGGATACTGGGGAGGGAGGAGGTAAATGGGCAGGTGTTGCATCTTCGCTGGTTACAGGGGAAGGTGCCGTGGGTATGTTGGGTTGAAGGAAGTGTGGAACAGGGTGTCCTGGAGGGAACGGACCCTGCGGAAGGCGGACAAGGGAGAGGAGGGGAATATGTGCCTGGTGGTAGCATCTCTCTGGAGGTGGCGGAAATGGCAGATCTTCTAGATGTGGATGCTGGTGGGATGGTGAGTGAAGACAGCATCCATTCTAGACTCTATGACTCTGTGTCTGGGTCTGTTCCCGTGATTTTTTTCCTTCCACACGCCACCCGCAATGCCTTTCCATCTTTCCTAGAGTGTGGTGCTCAGGACCGGACACAATATTTCAACTGACTGAAGCTGACTGAATGGAGACTAAAAGATTAAACTTCCCCTTCAAGCCTATCTCTTTGACTAGGCTTGTGATCAGTGTCCGTAATATCTCTTTATGTCACTAATTTGGTTGATGGAGCTGCTGGGAGAGACCTTGGATGGTTCTACTTCGTTAAGCTGTTTTACATACACATGACGTTGCTGTTGGATAGTACAGTTCAGAAGTTCTTCTGTAAATAACTCTGGGGACATCCTGAAGTCTTGGGCAGTGGCACAGATGGAAAGAAGAAAATAGGAGCAGGAGTAGGCCATTCGGCCCTTTGAATTTTTAAGAAGGAGTTACGGCTAGAGGGATCAAAGGGTATGGGGATAAAGTGAGAACAGGGGACTAAGTTGAATGATCAGCCATGATCAGGAGCAGGCTTAAAGGGCTGAATGGCCTATTCCTGCTATTTTTTATGAGCCTGCTGTGCCTTTCAATATGATAATGGCTAATCATTCAATTCAGTACCCTGTTCCCCTAACTGAGAATGATTTCCTTCTCTTTATCCAATGCATTTTTATCGTTTCAAAGTTATGGCTGGCTATTGGGATTTACAGAAAAGGACCGTGTGAGTCTGTAAAACAAAACAGGTCAGCTAGATTGCTAAAGCACGTTCTGCCCAGGATCCTCCAAAGGTTACAAAGCAGTGTGCAGGATTATGAAGGCTGGTACTCATTCTCTGACATGGCCCCTTTTTAATATTGAAGTTTACACACAGTTTCCCCTCTCTGTGGTCTCACTCCAGGCCAATGAAGCAGCTAAGGGGCCCCAGCAGCTGAGAGGAACGTGTGAGTAGCTGTTTGATAGAATAAACATAGGTATTCTAACTGACCTTTTCTCCTTTGGAGAAAGAACCAAAGCCACCAAATACTGCGATAGCAAGGTGTAGAGCTGGATGAATGCAGCAGGCCAAGCAGCATCAGAGGAGCAGGAAGGCTGACGTTTCGGGCCTAGACCCTTCTTCAGAAAACACCTCGCTATCTCAGATTCTCCAGCATCTGCAGTTCCTATTACCTCCACCAAATACAACTGTGGCTTTTGGAGGGGGAGCAAAATGCAAGTTAAATCACGGTCGGATTAAGAGCCCAAGTTCATCCACCTACCCCTGTGGTGTTATCGTGGACTGTTCATTCAGAGACCCAGGTAATGCTTTGGGAACCAAGGTTCGAATCCTGCCAGGGCAGATGGTGGAAGTTGGATTTAAAATAATCTGGAATTAAGAGCCTGATAGTGACCATGAATTCATTATCAATTAATTAATTAATGTCCTTTAGGGAAGGGAACTGCCATCTATACCTGGTCTGGAGTACATGTGACTCCTTCTTTCTTTTTCTTTTAAAATGTCTCTGAGATTGGAGTCGCTTGGATGTTCACAGAACTCACAATCGCAGAATTGTTAGTGTAAAGGATACTCTTCGGCTCGTCCTATCTGTACTCAGCTCTTTGAATGAGCGTTATGACTTAGTGACATTATCTGCACCTCATTTCTATTCAAATAATCTTTGATTCAACTAAGTATCTAATGCCCCCTTGAAAGCCTCAGTTGAAATTGCTTCCACCACTCTTCAAAGCAGTGCATTGCAGACCCGAACGTCTCACTGTGAAAATAAATTCTTTTCTTAGTTCACATTTACTTCTTTGGCAAATTTCTTGAAATTCATACCCTCTCATTCTCAACCTTTTAAGTGTAGGAACAGGTTCTCCATATCCACTCTGTCCAGTCCCCTCATGATTTTGAAAATCCTTGTCAAACCTCTCACGAGTTTTCTCTTCCCCACAGAAAAAAACAGTTTGATCATCTCCAATCTATCTTCATGACTAAAGCTTCTTGTCTATGGAACCATTATCATAACCTTATGCTGAACTCTCTCCACTATGTTCACATCATCCATGAAATATGGTGCCCAGAATTGTACACAATATTTCAACTGAGGTCTAAATAATGTCTTAAACCTTTTTAAAAATGAGATTATGTTAAACACATACAAAGCAATGAGATAAAATGATTGGGAAAAGGCCATTCAGGCCAAAAGCTTCTAATGTCATTTAAGTTGATCATGAGTGTCATTCTTGCTTTGAAGTATCTCACCAGAGAGATCAAGCATAAACAGCTGTAACAGCAGTAATTGTAATAAAGAGATGTATATCATTAAAGAAGATTTGTTATCGGATCAACACAATTAGTTTTTTTAAAACTATTCATGCATTTAGATGAGCCACTTCAAATGTGTCTCCTCTCTGAGCTGGAGAGAATCCTTGGTGCTGATAGAAACATAAAAGATAGGAGCAGCGATAGACCACTCAGCCCTTTGAGCCTGTTCTGTCATTCAATGTGATCATGGCTATTAATACAACTCAGTAACCTGTTCTTGCTTTCTTCCCACATTCTTTGGTCTTTTAAAACCTAAGAACCAACTAAAAACACTGAAGATGGGAGCAGGAGCCATTCAACCCCACAAGCCTGCTCCACCATTCAAAATTATCATGGCTGATCATTGAGCTCTATACTGTAATCTCGCCCTTTCTGGATATCTCTTGAGCTCTTTAGCCACACAAACTATATCTACCTCCCTCTTGAAAATGCCAAATGTTTTGGCAACAACCATTTTCAGTGGCAATGAATTCCACAGGCTCACCATTTTCACCTCAACTCAGTCCTAAAAGATTTACCCCTGGTTCTGGACCCCCTCCACCATCAGGAACATCCTCTAATGTCTCCTGTCCTGTTAGAATTTTACCGGTTTCTATGAGACCCCCCCCCATCATTCTTCTTAACTCCAGTGAATACAATCCAAACTGACTCAATCTCTCCTCATATGTCATCCTGCCATCCTAGGAATCAATCTGATAAACCTTTGCTACAGTCCTTCTCAACCAAGGACATCCTTCCTCAGGTAAGAAGACTAAAACTGTGTACAATATTGCAACAAGAAATCCTTGTTCTTGTACTCAAAAGCTCTTGCTATGAAATACCATTTGCCTTCTTTATTGCTTGCTGCATCTGTGCTTCCATGGACTGTGCAGTGTCCATAGATTCAAGTCAGTATTGTTAATCCCTCATGGATTCTGACTACCTTTTGGGCTTTGGGTGTCTGTACTGTACATTTGAGGGTGCTCTATCTCACTAGACCTGCTGTCTCTCAGTCTGTTCCATCTCTTATCTTCATCACCTTATCTATAAACAACTTTCCTTCATTCTCAACAAGTCCTGTAAGCTCTTTATTTACATCCTTCCATATAGACCACTGATTAAAGATCTCTGCAACATTTCTGTTCTCCTCTTCTGTGAGTAGTAATAACATTTTGACTTTTTTTAATTCTCTGACGATATATAAGTATTGCTGGTTGGGCCAGCATTTATTTCCCATCCCTGGTGTCCCTTGACACGTTTGTGCATGACAGAAGAAGGCTATTTGGCCAATCACATTCCAGTCAGCTCTTTGAAAATTAGTTCTAATTCCCTGCTCATTCCGCACATTTTTTTTTTGTTTTGCATTTATCCAATTCCTTTTGGAAAGTTGCTATTAGATCTGTAGCAACTTACGAATGTCCCTTCTAAAGCACCTTCCAAGTACATGGCCTCTACCACACAGATAGATAAGGGCAGTAGATACATGGGAACGCCATCACTTGCAAGTTCCTTCATAGCCACTCCCCAAACTGGCTTGGAAATATATTGCCATTCCTTCAGTCTCACTGGGTCAAAACCCTGAAAGTTGCCACCCAGGTTGATAGGGTTGTTAAGAAGGCATATGGTGTGTTAGGTTTTATTGGTAGAGGGATTGAGTTTCGGAGCCGTGAGGTCATGTTGCAGCTGTACAAAACTTGGTGCGGCCGCACTTGGAGTATTGCGTGCAGTTCTGGTCACCACATTATAGGAAGGATGTGGAAGCATTGGAAAGGGTGCAGAGGAGATTTACCAGGATGTTGTCTGGTATGGAGGGAAGGTTTTATGAGGAAAGGCTGAGGGACTTGAGGCTGTTTTCGTTCGATAGAAGAAGGGTAAGAGGTGACTTAATAGAGACATACCAGATGATCAGAGGATTAGATATGGTGGAGTGTGAGAGCCTTTTTCCTCGGATGGTGACGGCTAGCACGAGGGGACATAGCTTTAAATTGAGGGGTGATAGATATAGGACAGATGTCAGAGGTAGATTCCTTACTCAGAGAGTAGTAAGGGCATGGAATTCCTTGCCTGCAGCAGTTGTAGACTCACCAACTTTAGGGGCATTTAAATGGTCGTTGGACAAACATATGGATGATAAGGGAATAGTGTAGATTGGGTGGGCTTCAGATTGGTTTCACAGGTCGGCGCAACATCGAGGGCCAAAGGGCCTGTACTGTGCTGTAATGTTCTATGTTCTATGTTCCCTCCCTAAGGGTATTGTGGGTCAACCTACAGCACATGAACTGCAGCGGTTCAAGAATGCAGTTCACCACCAACTTTTCAAGGGGCAACTCGGGATAAGCAATAATTGTTGGCCTAGCCAGCATTGTCCACCTTCCGAGCATGATTTTTTAAAAAATCAGATTCATCTAATCATACAGTTGAAAAGGTACCCTTTGGCCCGTCGAGTCTGTCCTGCCAAGATTCTGCCATCCTTTCAAGCGGTGTGTGTTCTTCATCATAATAATAACTGGCTAAGGAGAATGCTCAAGAAACCATCGGCTTGATAAAAACTTGAACCCAGTGCTAAGATATTTCAGAAGCAGTATTTGCACCATGCATAATACGTGCTTGAAATTTCTTCATCTTTTATGCTCATTTGGCAGATTGCGGTTTGTGAACTGAAACCTCAGCCTTTCGTATGGATTGTGAAGCGTAATTCCATCACACCGCCCTTTAAATCACGGTAGGGGATTGTTCAGTAGCTGGGTCAGCCGAAGTGCAGCTCTGTAAGACTGGCAGTGAGTGAACAACTTCAGATCATGTTTATTGATCACTGATCTTTACCACAGTATCTAAGAACATTGGCGTCTTGGGATATGGATCAGATACTGTTGAGATTTCCTGCTCATGAATGAAAGAGCTCTGAGTGAGTTCATCAATAAGAGGAATTGAGCACTGTAACATAATGATGAGTCTTTTCAAATACAGGTATAGACCCAGGAGAATGATGAACTGGAAGTATTCCAGGAGAACTGATAGCTATTCTATCACCACCAATGGGCAAGTCCCACACTTCGCCTTGCCCTCTTGGTCAGAAGCTCATTGCGAAACTAATTTGTTCAGGGGCAAAAAGATGCTGACTGCATACTGTGAGAATTCACAACCAACCCACACTGAGTGCATCATAGCTGAGCTTATAACCTCCCAAAGTACTTTGCAAAAACATGATCAAACTGCAGTTGATGCTATGCTAGCTGCTAGCAGTTAAAGAGTTCACTCTGCTTCCTCTCCACAGATACTGCCGGACCTGCTGAGTTTCGCCAGCAATTTCTCTGTTTCAGATCTTCAGCATTTGTAGTTCTTTGTTTTATTTTAACGTTTGATACCGCTCTTCATTAGGAGCAATTTAGAGAGATGTCTGACAGCTTATTCAGCTTCATCTAAAAGGGGAAGTGACAGGTAGAGAGAGAAAGAATTTTAAGGTGAGAGATCCCGAGTTAAGAGCTAGGATGTCATAGTGCAGTCACAAATCCTTCATGCTGCTCCACATGAACCTCTTCCCAACAATGCTCCTCCAACCTTCTCAACGTAGTTGCCTATTCTATTCCCTCCCTCTTTATTGACTAGCTTCCCCTTTTCTTCTCCCTTTTATTCATTCATGGGATGAGGGTGTTGCTGGCTAGGCAACGTTTATTGCCCATCCCTAATTGCTCAGAGGGCAGTTAAGAGTCAACCACATTGCTGTGGGTCTGGAGTCACACATAGGCCAGACCAGATAAGGATGGCAGTTTCCTTCCCTAAAGGACATTAGTGAACCAGAAGGGATTTTCTGACAAGCAAGGATAGATTCATGGTCATCATCAGACTCTTAATTCCTGATTTTTTAGAAATGATTTTAAAATCTACAATTTGCCATGGCAGGATTTGAACCCAGGTCCCCAGAACATTGCCTAGGTCTCTAGAATAATTGTCCAGCTATAAAAGCACTGGGCTATCACCTTCTCCTTAAATCCATCTATGCTATTCATTTCAACTACTGTTGGTCATAACATGCCCTATATTCTCTGAGTAAAGACGTTTCTCTTGATTTCCTATTGGATTTATTGGTGACTATCTTGTGCGTTTGCATATATATCAATTTAGGAATCATTGTAGCATATGCCCAGTCAGCGTTGCCATGAAGCGGAGAAATGTTTGAATATAAATTGCACAGAGTAGCTTGCAGTTCATTTTGAACCTGAAATGATGTTCAACTGCCAATGCAGACAGGGCCTTCTGTACTTGCACTAGGTTCAGACCAGTCTCATCTCTTAACCTTGATGATACTAGCTATTCATCACATTAAAGTGCGGATATGAAACTGCCAGCTGTCTGTAATCAAATGCCATCTGTAGGGAACATTGCTTCTTGGATTCCAGGACTGGCTTGACCTTCAATATTAAAGTTTTATCATAAAAGCTATCAACTGGTTAGTGCATCCATCTACACGCCTGCATTATCAGCCGCAAAGTAAATTTCTGGTTGGGAATTTTGTGGTCAATATTTAGTCTCAGGTTTAGAATTGCACGTTGTTAGTTAAAAGTTTTCACTTAAATGTGCCACATCCTAGCTGACAACAAGCCCCTTTCGCCTATTACTCCAGGTATTCTCTGCAAAATTTGTACTTCCCGATACTTTTACAATTCTCATTCTCATTTTCCAATCCTTCCGTAACGTCACTTGCTCCTTATCTCTTGAACATCCATCAGCCATACAATTCTTTGCAGTGTCTGCATTTGTCCAATGCCAACCTCCTGATATTCCGGCTTTTAATTGCTTCATTATTGATGCCTGCGTCTTCAGTTACTTAGGCTTTCAACCCTGGAATATGCTCCTGAAACCTTGTTGTCTCTTTCAACATCTAAGACATACCTGAAAATCCTGACCAAGGTCTTGATTATCTGGTTTAATATTTCTTTTACATGGTTCAGTGTCATGTTTTGTTCGATAATTGCACTTTGAAGCATCTTGGGTCAGTTTTACTATGTTGTTGATTTATATAAATGCAAGTTGTTGACATTTCAAGACCTTGACATAATACAGCAGGGTACCATCACCACTGAAACCCTTAACACCCAATCCTCTAATCTTGGGGTTACTAATGTTCTCAGTCATGCCCGTAAATGGAGTATATTGATGGCATGAGGGGTCAGTTAGCTTGGATGGTTAGTTTGCAATGCAGTGAGATGCCAACAACGTAGCTTCAATTCCTGCGCTATTGGAAATGACCTTGAAGGGCTCTTCTGAACCTCTCCCCTCGCCTGAGGTGTTCTGACCCTCAGGTTAAGCTACCAGTTGTCTGTCTGTCTGTCTGTCTCTCTCTCTCTAATGAGATAGCAGCCCTATGGTCTGGTAGGACTATGGTGACATTACCTTTAGTATATTAATCTTTACGACTGATATTGTCACTTTGACTTCAGAAAGAGAGATGAAGAAAAGACAATTGAACTAGAATGAGCATGTGAAAGGAGAGGTTTTAGAAGATACCTGCAATATACAGATGTAAATGAGAGAATAGTACAGTACTTCAGAAGTGGTAGAGATTTACTTAAAGATACGAAGCCAACAGACTCAGTTTGTGGGCACCCACAGCCTAGAAATACCAAGGAAAAGTATCCAACTATGTGAAAAGCAGTGCCAGCCTGAAGTATAAAGCAATAAACAAGAACAGAGGCTGGGAAATTTGTGGTGCATAACTCATTTCCTGTCTCCCCAGAGCCTTTCCAACATCTATAAGGCACACGTCCAGATTATGATAGAATGCGTCCCTCTTGCCTGGATGAGTATAGGTCCAACAGCACTCAAGAAGCTCAACACCATCCAGGACAAAGCAGCCCATTTGATTGGCATCACAGCCACCATTTTCAACAATCGGTCACTTCTTTACCAATGTACAAAAGCAGCACTGTGTACCATCAGCAAAATGTAGCAACTCACCAAAGTTCTTTCTATAATGTCTCCCAAACCTATGACCTCCCCTACCTTTGGAGATACTTAGGAGGACCACCATTTGCAATTTCCCCTCTAACCGTCTCACCACCCTGACTTAATCAACAAGCCTTCAGTGTTAAAGGTTAAAAATCCTAGAACTCGCTCCCTTTACCTTTGTAGATCTACCTCTGGCACACGGACTGCAGTGGTTCAGGAAGGCAAGTCACATCCATCTTCGCAAGTTAACAAAAGATGTATGATAAAAGCTGTCCAGAGCAAACAAAATCGAAATGAAACATTTCTGTCATGCAAACAGGAGTAATGACTTTCAAAGAAAAGGCGTTAAATAGAGAAAATCAATGCAAAATTCCTGTTTTCCTTTGGGAACACTGGCATGCCCTTACTGGTGGGTCAGGAAATTGTAGATTGAACAGACACCCGAGCAGATAATCCAGACTAACACTGCCGATAAGGGAGAATAACATTATCAAAGATGCTGTCGTTGGGTGAAATACACAAGGGGAGGCAATGGCCTAGTGGTATTATCGCTGGACTGTTAACTTAGAGGCCCAGATAATGCTCCAGAGACCGGGTTTGAATCCTGTTACGGCAGATGGTAGAATTTGAATTCAATAACATACCTGAAATTAAGAATCTAATGATGGCTATGAATCCATTGCCGATTGTTGGGGAAAAACCCATCTGGTTCACTAATGTCCATTAGGGAAGGAAACTGCCATCCTTACTGGGTCTGGCCTACATGTGAATCCAGACCCACAGTAATGTGGGTGACTCTTAACTGCCCTCTGGGACATTAGGGATGGACAATAAATGCTGCCTGGTCAGCAATACCTTCATCCTGTCAATGAATGAAGGAAAAAATATTGATGCTGGTGGGGGTTTATTGTTGGTTGCTATGCTTTCTATAAGACAACGGTTCAAAAGTATACATCTTTGGGTGCATAGAGGAGTTCAAAATGTCCTGAGGCAGGGAAGGGTGCTACGTCAATGTAATTATTTTCCTTTCCCGTCTCTGCCAGAGATCCTGGCACTTACCAAGGATGGAGTGAGAAAGTGAGGGCAGCTATTTGTGAGAGTGGCGTGACGTCTCTGAACATTGTTGTGGGATTAGGCGTGGCATCTGCCATTTCCGAGGAGAGCCATTCCAGAGGCGCCTTGCTGTTGCGTTAAAAGGCAAACTACTCGAGCGAAAACTAAATATTATGCACCGAATGGGAAACATCACAGCAATTCTAATTTGCTGTTTTCCAAATGAGAACGTTGATTGGTCTGTGAGCATTAGACGTAGGAGCAAGACTGGATCACAATGTCCCCAAAACGTGCCTCACCTTTTAGTAAGACTATGGCTTATCTTCTATCCTCAGATTCCTTTTGAACCCTATCTCAATATCCTGTTGTCAATTAATATCCAAATTTCTGTCACTCTTGTTTTTGGAAGACTCAATGATAAATTTCTGGGAGAGTGAACATAGGACATTGAACAGTACAGCACAGCACAGCCCTTCGGCCCACGATGTTGTGCCGAACTTTTACCCTAAACCTAAGGTCTATCTAACCTCCACCGCTACCTTATACTATCATCCATATGCCTGTCTAATAACCGCTTAAATGCCCCTAATGAGGCCGACTCCACTACCCTCTCCGGCATTGCATTCCACTCTCAATTGACTCTCAATTCTGCAACTGAACTGAAGAAGATTCTCCCCATCTCAATCTTAAGCATCCTTTTATTCTGCACTCGCAGTCAGGGGAAACGGCTGCCCTGTCAAGGTCACCTCTCATGTTTCCAATTACTAGAGAATTCTGCCCAATCACTCTGCAAAGAAGCATTGCCTCAGCTCAGAGCGAGCAGGGAACTACAGATCCTATCCCTTTTCAAAATGCGGCACAGCTTGATCAACTGATATATGTCTGAGCAGACTTGAAATCGGAGACATTTTCCTCAGGAAATGTGGCAGAAGTTTACGACTGTTTGTGCTGGCTGTTCTTGGGGAATAACTACAGTATATATTTACTTTCTGTGGGTCATGAAGTGATAGGTCATCATGGAAGGTCACGTCGAGGTAGCCTTGTCATTAGTCAATGAGGGAAGGCTGTGTTTATCTCAAACTAATTTATTGACTGGAGTTGTGTGACTAATGGACACAGAATCCAGCTGACTCTTCCATTCTGTTTAGCCAATAGACTTGTTAGCTCGCATTGTCAAGGGCTGCTAATAATTTACTTTTTGTCATTAGTGCCTCACTCATGGGAATTGAAGGGAAAGCACAGGAGAGATCTGATTAATTTGCTACACAGATGCGCACAACTCTCTATAATATTATACTATAGCTCTTTAGAACACATCTCCAATTCTTTAAGGCAAACTGCAGGCTAGTCAGTTCTACAATAAATGTAACTGCTGGCCAAAGCAGCTTGCTTGATTGGCATCCCATCCACAACTTTCAACGTTTGCTCCTCCACCACTGGCGCACAGCTGCAACAGTGTGTCCCGCCTCCAAGATTCACTGCAGCAACTCTTCAAGCCTCCTTTGACAGCATCTGTAAAACTTGTGACCTCTACCATCAAGAAGGACTAGGCCGTGATGCGGAGGTGCCAGTGCGGACTGGGGTGGACAAATTCTGAAGTCACATGACACCAGGTTTTTAGACTAACAGGTTTATTTGAGATCTCAAGCTTTCGGAGCCCTGCTCCTTCGTCAGGTGACAGTCTTTGCTTGACGAAGGAGAAATGTTCTGAAAGCTTGTGATTTCAAAGAAAACCTGTTGGACTATAAATTGGTGTTGTGTGATTTCTGACTTCGAAGGACAAGGGCAGCAGATAGAAGGGAACACCACCACCTGCAAGTTCTCCTCCAAGCCAGTCATTATCCTGAGTTGGAAATATGTTACCATTCCTCACCGTCACAGGGTCAAAATCCTGCAATCCCCTCCCTAAGGGCATTGTGGAGCTACTGATACCCCATGGGCTGCAGTAATTCAGGAAAATGGCTCACCATCACCTTCCTCAGGGCGTTAAGAATTGGGCGAGAAATGGCAGCCCTGACATATCACTTGGTGAAGCTCAGGCACAGACCATGAACCAGAATGCAGACAGCCGATGCAAAATGACAGAACAGATAGAAAATAATACATTAAAGTTAAAGTTGCTACAATCCCAGAGGACCATTGGGCTGCTCTCTCATTAGACAGAGAGATCATAGAATCCCTACAGTGTGGAAACAGGCCCTTCTGCCCATCAAGTCCACACCGACCCTTAGAGGATCCCACGCAGCCCCTGATAACACACCTAATCTACACTTCCCTGAACACTATGGGCAATTTAGCCTGGCCAATCCACCCTAACCCACACATCTTTGGACTGTGGGAAGAAGCTGGGGCACCCAGAGAAAACCCATGCAGACACAGGGAGAACATGCAAACTCCACACAGACAGAAGCCCAAGGGTGGAAACAAACCCAGGCCCCTGGCACTGTGAGGTAGCAGTGCTAGCCACTGACCCACCACGGCGGATGACTGGTGGTGAGTTTATCCTGAGGGTAACTGATACAAATTTAGCATTTTGCAGGTGAACAGAAGGGTAGCATCCACACAGCGACTGACTGTCTGAAATCTTGTGTGTTCAAGTCCCATTCTGGTAAATTGGCAAGTCAAATACAGAAAAATTCAGAGCTAACAATAGGACACCATGAGAGCTTCCAGATGCATTTGGAGGGATGTCATTATCTCCTATCAGAACTAAGCCATTCACGAATCAACACACAACGGGTGGAGGCAATCTTTGTTGATGGAAGGTCAATTTAAGATTTCAGGACTAAGGTTGACAGATTTTTGTTGGAAAAGTCTATTGAACCAATGATAGTAATTGGGATTCAGGCACAGATCAATTAAAATTTGATTGAATGGTCTAACAGATATAAGGACAAAATACCTTATTCCTCAGAATCTAATGCTAAAGAAACAATTGCACTTACCTCGAACAACCGACATATGATTGAGGGTTCACATGAAAAAATATTGGCTCTTATCTTCTTGGTGTGATGAAATCTATTTCTGTTTTATGTACTGATTGTGCGGACAAGCTGTGAAAATTGTGACATTCAGGGAACACATCGGTCTCATATTGTCCGCTTTCAAGTCTTACTGCTGGCTGCCATACCTGGTTCTGCCCAGCGCTGATGGCAGGTTTGTTATCAGGTTTTTAGTAGGTCAGAAATTTAGTAGGGTAGAAATTTAGTAGGGCAGAAATTAGCGATAGGGAAAGAGAGAGGGGAGTCCAAAAGCAGGTGCCATGCTGAAAAGTGGCACTGTTGAGTTATACCACTGGGATGGACATTTATTCCATCAAGTTGGGACTTGGGGAATGTAGATACAGCTCAGTTTTGGAGCTTGGATTCATTAATATTTGGAAGTTGCAGGGAGCTCAGGGGAAACCTCCAATATTGTGGCCCCTCCCTACCTTCACATGCCCTTCACCCATTCTTTGGTATTAATAACACAATGTTTAACTGTGAATGCAACTTTCTTTTAACTTTTTTTAACATTCAACAACGTTGAATTTTAACAACGTAGCGTTTTATAATCAAAATACTGCAGATGCTAGGAATTTGAAATACGGACAAAAAGTGCTGGAGAAATTCAGCAAGTCTGGCTACATCTGTGGAGAGAATTAGAATTAGAATGAGGTTTTATTGTCCCGTGTACTCAAGTACAGGGATACTGGATATTAGCAGCCCTTGACAATACGAGCTAACAAGTCTATTGGCTAAACAGAATGGAAGAGTCAGCTGGATTCTGTGTCCATTAGTCACACAACTCCAGTCAATAACTTAGTTTGAGATAAACACAGCCTTCCCTCATTGACTAATGACAAGGCTACCTCGACTTGACCTTCCACGATGACCTATCACTTCATGACCCACAGAAAGTAAATATATACTCTGTACTACAAGTGTACGAAGTCACCAGTTCCACACCATCTAAGGTACAAAGGTGCTTGGGTACAAAATCTTAGGTATAAGTTAGAAAAATTAAGAAATAAAATTAAAATTTCAACATTACTGTCCTTCTAAAGCAGAGAAAGAGAGAAAGACAAAAATAAAAGCAGACGGAGAAGACAAGCCTGTACTGGGATTCAACATGGGTCCCTCACCCCAATCCCAGGCCCCAAGAAGACATTCCACATCAGGCAGAGGTTCACCTGCACATCTGCCAATGTGGTATACTGCATCCGCTGTACCCGTTGTGGCTTCCTCTACATCGGGGAAACCAAGCGGAGGCTTGGGGACCGCTTTGCAGAACACCTGCGCTCAGTTCGCAACAAACAACTGCACCTCCCAGTCGCGAACCATTTCAACTCCCCCTCCCATTCCTCAGATGACATGTCCATCCTTGGCCTCCTACAATGCCACAGTGATGCCACCCGAAGGCTGCAGGAACAGCAAATCATATTCAGCCTGGGAACCCTGCAGCCCAATGGCATCAATGTGGATTTCACAAGTTTCAAAATCTCCCCTCCCCCAACCGCATCCCAAAACCAGCCCAGCTCATCTCCACCTCCCTAACCTGTTTTTCCTCTCACCTCAAGCCACACCCCCATCTCCTATCTACTAACATCATCCCGCCCCCTTGACCTGTCCGTCCTCCCTGGACTGACCTATCTCCTCCCTACCCCCCTACCTACACTCACCTTTACTGGCTCCATCCCCGCCTCTTCGACTTGTCTGCCTCCTCTCCACCTATCCTCTCCTCTATCCATCCTCTATCCGCCTCCCCCTCTCTCCCTATTTATTTCAGAACCCTCTTCCCCTCCCCCATTTCTGATGAAGGGTTTAGGCCCGAAACGTCAAGTTTTCCTGCTCCTATGATGCTGCTTGACCTGCTGTGTTCATCCAGCCCCATGCTTGTTATCTCTGGGTCTGTACTAAGCTTTTTCTCGAAGTCAGGGGTGCGCGCTGGGCTTCACCCCGAGATTGGGGGGTCTGTGCTGGGCTTCCTCGAGTCTGAGGAGAAACCGAGTTAAACTCGGACAAATGGCTTAAACTCACAACACCAGTTTCTCAGTGGATTCCCACGTACAAGAACTTGTTACTGGGCAGTCTTTCTGCCGACAAATCCTGCTGCATGTCTTTCCATGATTGACCAGGGTCATGGTTCTAATGCAGCCCCACAATACCCTTGAAGGCTGCATTTTTATACACCTTCTTGACCCAGACCCTTTGCATTCAAGGCAACCCCTGAAATTGGGATTTCTGTTGGGCCATTAAGCGCATGCAGCCCATGCTGAGCATCTGCCATATGGCCAGACCCTGCCCTCTGCAAGGAGCTGTCTAAAGGTGCATGCCCAAATAGTTTGCATCTGTTGTATCCTCAGCCAGGTGGCACACCATCAACTGTCCAGGGTGAACCCTGTTTAGTCAGATTCTGTGGACAAGGTATCTTGTGTGTGAACGACCCTTTCTCATCACATGTTTGAGGATCTGTGTGCATCTGTGGAGGTATTTTAGGCAAAATGCTGTAGTTTGTCACAACCATAGCATCTTCTGTTGAGATCTTCTTCTGCACAGCTCCATCTTCATAGCCCCCAATTACAAGTTTCAGAAGCTGGACCTTTTAACATAAGTGTAAATTAGACAGAGATAAAATGTCCGGAAAACAAAATGACTTACAACATCTAACACCACAAAAATAATACCTGAATGACGAAACACCCTACATCTGTGGACCAGATTTGCTGGAGCTTATTTCTGGAATACGACAGTTCTAATTTTGTGCAGTTATGCTTCTTATCGTCTGTTCCAAAACTGTTAAACCTCTTGGTAAGTATCTGAGATGTCAAACTTTATCTACAATTTTAAAAATGCATTACTGGTTAGATCTGGCAGTCTGGCCTGGGATCATAACAATAACAATAATGACAAAAGCAATCCGCATTCATAATGATGCCTTTAATGTTCTAAACCATCCCAAGACTCTGTGCAGGAATAATGATTAAACAAAGTTTGACACTGAGCCCTGTAAAGAGACACGATAAATTGTCGATCAAAGATGTAAGCTTTAAGACTTGTCTTAAAGGAAGAAATAGCGTTACAGAGGTCTAAGGAAGAGCTTAGCACCTAGACAGCTGAAGGTATAAATGTAACTGATGCAACATTTAAACTCTGGTCCCTCCCACCCCCTATTCAATTCCAGTCACCTCTTTGACCCCTTGTATCCCACATACCACTCTTTCTCTACCTCCTATGACCTCCATGCCCCTTATGGTCCTGTTCTAACTACCTTCAAAACACCTTCAGTGAGCTGTGCCTCTGTAATGATGTGGAGGTGCCGGTGATGGACTGGGGTGGACAGGGTCAAAAGTCACATGACACAGTGACATGGTATCTTGGTGAGACCATGCAGATGCCACAACAACGGATGAATGGACATCATGCAACAATCACCTCCCAGTCTTCCCTCCCAGTTGGGAATATTTCAAGGGCCAAAGACATTCAGCCTCGGATCTTCAGGTAAATGTCCTCCAAGGCCAACTTCGGGATACACAACAACGCAGAGTCACTGAGCAGAGGCTGATAGCCAAGTTCAGTTCCCATGAGGACGGCCTCAACCGGGATCTTGGGTTCATGTTACACTACAGGTGACCCCCATCACACTATACACTCTCACACACGCACACTCACTCACACATATATGCATACTCTCACACTCACACAGACCTTCTCCTTTACGCACTCTCTCTCTCACACATTCTCTTGTCTCTCTCTCTCTCACACATACACATACACACGCTCTCTCTCTCATGCACCCCCCACACACTCTCTCACACACTGTCTGTGTCTCTCACTCTGTCTCAGACACAGACATACACACGTTCTCTCTCCCACCTCCCCTACACAGACACACATTTACATGTGCACACACACATAGATTCTCTCCCTGCCTCCACCACACACACACAACACGCACATACACATACCACGTATACACAAGCACACTCTCTCTCTTTTTCTCTTCCCACCATACACACACACACACACTCACACACACACAACACACACACACTCACACACACACACAACACACACACACACAACACACACACACAACACACACACACACTCACACACACACACTCACACACACACACATTCACACACTCTCTCTCACACACACACACACACACATACACTCACACTCACACACACACACACACTCTCACACACACACACACACACACACACAGACACATACACACACACACACACACACACACACACACACACACACATGAATTTGCATTTGCAGGTTTGTAATTGTGTATACATCTTATTTTGTTCAAGTTTATAGACAGTCAATGTGGCATTTTATAAATTCGTACTTTGGAAATAAAACCAGCCTGACTCCAAGTTATTACACAGCCAGATTCTAAACATCTAAAATGCATTCTCTGACGTGGGATGTCATCTTGGGTATACTGAGGGAACTGAGAAAACTTGAGATAACACAGGGTGGAGCTGGAGGAACGCAGCAGGCCAGGCAGCGTTAGAGGAGCAGGGAAGCTGACTTTTCGGGTTGGGACCCTTCTTCAGAAAATAAATTCTCTCTGAAGAAGGGTTCCGACCCGAAACATCAACTTACCTGCCCCTCTGTTGCTGCCTGGCCCGCTGTGTTCCTCCAGCTCCACACTGTGTTATCTCTGACTCCAGCATCTGCGGTTCTCACTATCCCAGGTAAAACCTTTAGTTAACTTGGGGGCAGTGACCTGAACAAAATTCTAGAATTTGCATATTAATCCTTTCTAACTGATTAAAGATTTAACAGCCATTTTAGGATTGTTCAACACTGTATCAGTTCTATGACCCTTTGATATTTTGCCGACAAATTCTGTGTCTGATAGCAGCTCTCTCATTGACATCGGAAGAAGGAACGAGACTCTGAAAGCTTGTGCCTTCAAATAAACCTGTTGGACTATAACCTGGTGTCGTGTGATTTTTGAGCTGTGCCTCTGTAGGGATTACTTTATCCCTTTATATTTGCTGTGCTAACACATGGCAGCCCATACCCAGCTTCCTTGTCATATGCTAACTCACACCAAATCTATTTACCAATTGGCACAGTGCTTACTGATCTAATTGCACCTTCATTTAATAATACCTTGATTTTGGTTGTGGGTGGTTGCACCTCATTTTAGATATTTGAAAAATCTTTGGTTGTGTTTTTGGCTGCAGTTCAACCCCACACTTCTGATCTTTGGGCACCCAGGGTTGGAGGGGGTGGGGTAGAGGGCTGGCGGGCAGATCAGTGGATCTCCTCATGGGTCTCCTCCTGGGCCTGGCCAGGCTGGCTATAAACAGGTCCAGGCAGTGGGCTGTGGGGAGGGTCATCTCTGCCCGCTGCCTGCCCCTCTTCCGCTGTTACTTTCAAGACCACGCGTCCATGGAAATGGAGCAAACGGCATCTACCACCCTGCTTTTAGAGAGGGGGGCATGATAGGGGATGAACAGTTGTATCCCTACTTCCAACTCCACTTTTATTTAGCCCATTCCTGCTTTTCATACCTCTCTATCTCCTCTGTTGGTTTGTATTGCCCTTGACGAGCTTTGTGTGTAAATTATTCAATTGGAAAACAAGGATGATTTATTGGCAGTGGTTAATGAATGGAAAGATACCATCATCCAGCCCCACGCCTTGTTATCATGGGTGATTTGGTGATGGGAAAAACACCATCCAGTTGTGTTTGAGAGCAATTGTAGACATAACAAAAATAAATTAACACCTTGATTTTTAATAATCTAATCCTTGACGTCGTCTCCCTCCAGGCTCCTGATCCTGCCTATCCCCATGGTTTCCCTGAGGACCACAATTCCTGCAGAGGGAGGTGATAACATAGCGGTAATGTCATTGGGTTAGTATTCAGGAGGTTACATGGGTCCAAATGTGACCATGAACTGCAAGCCAGCATGTAATTACTGAAACTTTAGGAATTAAGGCTGGGCCCAGATTTTGACCTATCCATTCTGCATAAAATCCCTAAGAGTTGGAAATCTTGCCCCTAGTCACATGGTTGCAGAGATTTGCCAGGATGGGTTTGTGGAGCCACCATGCTTCCTGCATGCACAGTTCCCAGAGACAGTTGGTTGTTTCTCATTAATTTGGTGTCGATAAATCCTTGAAGTGAGCAAAACAGACCAGGTCGGAACAGATTTGTTTCATTAGGCAGAGTATGCCTTTGGAGGGGCATGGTACAACTGTTTATAAATACATTGGAACAGTCAATGCACTGTCAAAGTCTGGAAAGAGCTGTCAAAACTGTCAGAGGACTGTCAAACAATGCGAAAATGATGTTTTTTTAAAGAAATTATTTGAAGGAATTTCAATGCATTGAAATTACCCTTTATTCATTGACCTGAAAAGGGCATCGCTGGCCAGGCAGCATTTATTGCCCATCCCTAATTGTCCAGAGAGCAGTTAAGAGTCAACGACATTGCTGTGGGTCTGGAGTCACATGTAGGCCAGACCAGGTAAAGATGGTAGTTTCCTTCCCAAAAGGCCACTAGTGAGCCAGATGAATTTTTCCTGACAATTGACGTTGGGTTCATGGTCATCATTAGATTCTTAATTCTGGATATTTTATTGAATTCAAATTCCACCATCTGCCATGATGGGATTCGATCCCGGGTCCCCAGAATATTATCTGGGTCTCTAGATTAACAGTCCAGTGGTAATACCACTCGGTCATTGCCTCCCTCACCACTTATTAATAAATTGTTCCTTTTGTGAGCAGTTATGTCGTAAATTACCACACAACTTTATTTTATGTCAGTGTGGCTCTTGTGTCTGTCCATGGTGAATACAATACAAGTTGGCAATGGCGTTGGGAAGGGCAAATGACCTCAAGCTTTCAGAACGTGGAATGCATGAGACTATCCAGGAATGCATTGGAATAGTCAAATGTAACAATGGCAAGGATGAAGGCTTCAGCAGCTGATGAGTGGAGGCAGGGAGCTGGGCAACGAGTTGGAAACTGGAAACTTTAGTGATGGCATGGATCTGGGATTGGGAGTTTATCTTGGGATCAGATGTGACCTCAAGGTTGCAAACAGACTGAGAACGTGCCATCATTTTTGTTAGATAGTAGCCAAGATTCAACTTGGTGAACGTTGCAGTCTCAAGAAAAAAAAAACCTTTCCCTGGCAGAGTTGGCTGAAGCATCAATAAGGACCAGGTCATTGGGAGGATATGTCCTCTGCTTTGTTCCCAGACTGTGGGTTCTATCCATTTGAGCTAAGCTGCTAGTTTTGTTGAAATGGAGGGTTCAATGGCGAATGACCTATTTACTTGAATGCAGTATTTGCCAGTTAATAATCCAACATTAAGTATCAACAGTGGATTCAGACACTTTGGACATGAGAAGGCATGATATCCAGGTCTTTCGGGGATACCAGAGTAACATCGTAACCCAAGAGTGTGTGCTGAGAATACGAGAATAGTCAGGACAATGTTTGACAGCAGGGTGAAATGCAAAGTTGATTGGTCCCATGTTTGATGGAGTTAACAGGAACAGTAACAGTTCGGTCTTTAAATGTAAAAGAAATGTTTCTGGTTATGAAGGGGGATCAAATTTTGCAGCTTTTTTGATTCGCTAACAGAATGGGAGTGTTGCTGGCTGTTCTAGTATTTGTTGCCCATCTTTAACTGCCCCTTGAGTAGGTGTTGGTGAGCTGCTTTATTGTACCAACCCACCCTTGTACAATAATCACTGATAAATCCAACTGGGTAATCACAGATTCCTACAATCACTGCAGGGCAGAAAGAAGCCATTCGGCCCATCAAGAATCCTGATACAAGTTTGCAAGATTGTGAGTGGCATGGATAGACTGGAAAGTTTAAGGCTTTTTCCCAGGGTGGAGGGGTCAATTATTAGGGGACACAGGTTCAAGGTTCCTGGGGGTATGTTTAAAAGAGATGTGCGAGGCAGGTTTTTCACACAAAGGGTGGTGAGTGCCTGGAACCTGCTGCCAGAGGTGGCGATGGAAGCAGACACAACAGCAGCGTTCAAACACCTGGATGAATCCCTGAATTAGAAAGGAATAGAGGGATACGGATCCTATAAGGGAAGACCGTTTTAGTATGGAGGGGAAAAATGTGTCGGCACAGGCTTGGAGGGCCGAAGGCCCGTTCCTGTGCTGTACTGTCGTTTGTGCTTTGTTAATTCACCAAACTCCAAAAAGCATCCCACCCAGACCAGGAAAAACCTTTTTATCCATTGAGTTGCAAAAACGTTGCAATTGTTTAAAGCAAATGACATTGATATGTTTAAAGGAGAGATGAAGACATGAAGACAGAAGGATTCGCTGGATTGGAGGGAAGGGGCTTGTCTGCAGTGTAAAGTCCAATGTAAACCAATTGGGTACAAATGGCCTGTTTCTGCCCTTTGCCAAAGCATCTGATTTGAACTGGTAATTTTTATGGGCAGTAGTAATTTCACCGGGCTGGTAATCCTCAGGCCCAGGATATTGCTCCAGTAACGTGGGTTCAAATCCCATCAGGGCAACTGGTAGAATCTAACTTCAATTCGTAAAATCTGGAACAAAAACAGATATTATTGGAAAAGCTCAGCAGGTCTCAGCAGCATCTGTGGAGAGAAATCAGAGTTAACGTTTTGGGTCGAGTGACCCTTCCTCAGAATGGATTAGTAAAATCAGGAATGTAACATGGCCGTGACTATGAAGCTATCGTCAATTGTTAATCAAAACCTGTCTGCCTCACTGAGGTCGATTCATGAAAATAGTCTGGTCTGGTCTACATATGAATGGAGACCCACAGCAATTAATTTGCTGACAAGCAGCTGAGTTCAAGCGCAGTTAGGGATGGGCAGAAAAGTGTAGGAGAGAATGAGGCCATTCAGCCCAATGTGCCTGCACCTGATCATCCAATGAGCGTCAATACCTGGTACTAATTACATATCCCCCATAGGGCAGCATGGTGGCTCAGTGGTTAGCACTGCTGCCTCAGAGCACCAGGGACCCAGGTTCAATTCCAGCCCCAGGTGACTGTCTGTGTGGAGTTTGCACATTCTCCCTGTGCCTGCGTGAGTTTCCTCTGGATGCTCTGGTTTCTTCCCACAGTCTAAAGGTATGCAGGTTAGGGTGAATTGGCCAAACTAAATTGCTCATAGTGTCCAGGATGTGTAGGCTAGCCATCAGAAATACAGGGCTACAGGGGCATGGGTCTGGGTGGATGTTCTTCAGATGGGCTGTGTGGACTCAATGGGCTGAAGGACTTATTTCCACAGTATAGGGATTCTATGATAGCCTTGAACACTGTTTTGATCCAAATAATCATTTAAGGATCAATAATTAACAGTTATATTTGTATTCCAGACTCCGGGATTTATATGCCATCATTTTACTTTAAGCCCCAATGGGTATGAAAACATTTGGAATCAGAAATTAGCCTCATGTGGAATCTACTTATGAAAGAGAAGGAAGAATCTTTTTATGTTCGCTGCGTTGAAAGGAAGGCGAGTAAAAGCAATGGGCACAGACTCAGTGATGCTAATGGTAGGATTGCAAATGGTAGTCCATTGGGATCAATTCCTATGTTGGTGTAATTAGAAATGTTTAGCTCCAGCTAAACATTCTCGACATAATGAGCACTTAGTCTGTTTACCAGCTTCGATCTTTGAACACGTTTTAGAGAAGTGCTTTCATGACAAACTGTGCTTTCTACCACCACACAATGGCACAGGTGGGAAATTTAGCACCCACCCTGTGTGCCAGATCTCTCTTGGAGCCGTCCTGACTAGGAAGTATACCAGGATAATGGTGTTAAATCTGATCCATTCTCCAGGGGGTGGGTAGATTTCCTGCTGCAATCATTATCAATGGGGAAAATTAACTGCTATGTTTCCTTACATTGCAATGGTATTTCATTGGCTGCGTAGCACTTTGGAGGCTCAGAGATCCCGAGTCAATACAAGTACAATTCCTCCCTTCATTTTTTGGGACATAGGCAAATATATAGGAGAGGCAATTAAAACACCTTGAGTCTGTCTGCCATTCAATGAGATCACAGCCAATATCTGTGATATGTTAAAGAATATGTCCCAACTGGGACAGATCCTATAAAAGCTTCAGTTTGTGAAAATCTAGAACCTAGAACAGTTCAGCACAGTGCAGGCCCTTTGGCCCACGAAGATGTGCCGAACTTTTTCCCTAATCCTAAGGTCTATCTAACCTCCACCCCTACTAGAACACTATCAAGAACACTTTAAAATGAACAATTGCTTCAGCAATAATTGCTGTTTGCAGATGTGATCGCAAACTTTTCTCACTCTTTGCCCTCTTAGTTTCTCGTAAGGAATTGATTAAGAGAGCTAAAAGGGGTCGCGAAATATCTTTAGCAAACAGGATTAAGGAAAATCCCAAAGCCTTTTATTCATACATAAGGAGCAAGAGGGTAACGAGGGAAAGGGTTGGCCCACTCAAGGACAAGGGAGGGAAGTTATGCGAGGAGTCAGAGAAAATAAGTGAGATTCTTAATGAGTACTTTGCATCGGTATTCACTGAGGAGAGGGACATGATGGATGTTGAGGTTAGGGATAGATGTTTGATTATGCTAGGTCAAGTCAGCATAACGAAGGGGGAAGTGTTGGGTATTCTAAAAGGCATTAGGATGGACAAGTCCCCAGGTCCGGATGGGATCTATCCCAGGTTACTGAGGGAAGTGAGAGAGGAAATAGCTGGGGCCTTAACAGATATCGTTGCAGTATCCTTGAGCATGGGGTGAGGTCCCGGAGGACTGGAGAATTGCTAATGTTGTCCCCTTGTTTAAGAAGGGTAACAAGGATGATCCAGGAAATTATAGGCTGGTGAGCCTGATGTCAGTGGTGGGGAAGCTGCTGGAGAAGATCCTGAGGAATAGGATCTATTTACATTTGGAAGAAAATGGGCTTATTAGTGATAGGCAGCATGGTTTTGTGCAGGGAAGGTCATATCTTACCAACTTGATAGAATTCTTTGAGGAAGTGACAAAGTTGATAGATGAGGGAAGGGCTGTAGATGTCATATACATGGACTTCAGTAAGGCGTTTGATAAGGTTCCCCATGGTAGGCTGATGGAGAAAGTGAAGTTGCATGGGGTCCACGGTGTACTAGCTGGATGGATAGAGAACTGGCTGGGCAACAGGAGACAGAGAGTTGTAGTGGAAGGGAGTTTCTCAAAATGGAGAACTGTGACCAGTGGTGTTCCACAGGGATCCGTGTTGGGACCACTGTTGTTTGTGATATCCATAAATGATCTGGAGGAAGGTATAGATGGTCTGATTAGCAAGTTTGTAGATGACACTAAGATTGGCAGAGTAGCAGATAGTGAAGGGGACCATCGGAGAATGCAGCAGAATATAGATAGATTGGAGAGATGGGCAGAGAAATGGCAGATGGAGTTCAATCCAGGCAAATGCCAGGTGATGCATTTTGGAAGATCCAAATCAAGATCGAATGATACGTTAAATGGAAAAGCCCTGGAGAAAATTGATGCACAGAGAGATCTGGGTGTTCAGGTCCATTGTACCCTGAAGGTGGCAAAGCAGGGTCGATAGAGTGGTCAAGAAGGCATACGACATGCTTTCATTCATCGGACAGGGTATTGAGTACAAGAGATTGGCAGGTCATGTTACAGTTGTATAGGACTTTGGTTCGACCACATTTGGAATACTGCTCACAGTTCTGGTCGCCATGTTACCAAAAGGATGTAGATGTTTTGGAGAGGGTGCAGAGGAGGTTCACCAGGATGCTGCCTGGTATGGAAGGTGCTAGCTATGAAGAGAGGTTGAGTAGATTAGGATTATTTACATTAAAAAGGCGAAGGTTGAGGGGGGACCTGATTGAGGTCTACAAAATCATGAGAGGTATAGACAGGGTGGATAGCAAGAAGCTTTCTCCCAGAGTGGGGGACTCAATTACTAGGGGTTACGATTTCAAGGTGAGAGGGGAAAAGTTTAAGGGAGATATGCGTGGAAAGTTCTTTACGCAGAGGGTGGTGGGTGCCTGGAATGCGTTGCCAGCGGAGGTGGTAGAGGCGGGCACGATAGCGTCATTTAAGATGCATCTAGACAGATACATGAATGGGCAGGGAGCAGAGGGATGCAGATCCTTGCAAAATAGGTGACAGGTTTAAGTAGATGATCTGGATCGGCGCAGGCTTGGAGGGCCGAAGGGCCTGTTCCTGTGCTGTAATTTTCTTTGTTTTTTGTTCTTTTCACTTTTTCCCATGGTGGGGGTTTTTGAGGTTGGCGTATCTTTATAGGAACATGAAAACAGGCACAGGCTATTTAGTCCCTCCTGCCTGTTACACCATTCAATAAAACCTTGGCTGATCTTTGTCCTAACTCCATATCCCTGCCTTTGGCCCATATCTTTTAATACCTTTGCTTAACAACAATTCATCTCTCTCAGATTTAAATGGCATCCACTGCCATTGGTGGAAGAGAGTTCCAAACCCTTTGTGTGTGGAAGTGCCTCCCAATGTCTCTCCTGAATGGTCTGGCTCTAATTCTCAGTCTATGGCCCCCTAGTTCTGGAATCCCCAACCAGTGGGAATAGTTTCTCTTTCTCCACCTGGTCTTTCCAGGTTCATATCTTGAAGAATGTGATTAGATCATTCTTTAACTTTCAAATTTCCAGAGAAAACAAGTCTAATTTGTATAATCTTTCCTCATAACTTTCGTCATCTGATGTCTGGGTACCACTCTTGTGGTACCACATTGTACTCCCTCCAAGATAACAAGGTGTGGGGCTGGATGAACACAGCAGGCCAAGCAGCATCATAGGAGCAGGAAAACTTGACGTCTTGGGCCTAGACCCTTCATCAGAAAAACTCCCTTGTACTCCCTCCAAGACCATTAGATCTTTCCTAAGATGTGGTCCCAGATCTTCTCACAGTCTCCAAGTGGAGTCTAGCCAGGGTTTAGAATAACTGCAGCATAACTCCTGTGTTCTTATACTCCAGTCCTCCAGATATAAAGACCAACATGTGAATGCCCTTCATGCTCAGAGCCAATTGAGTCCTTTAAGTGAGTAATTAAGGCCCATGTAAGAGCTTCATCCCACTGGTGCCTGCATGAACTGAATTGTGAACATTGGGTGGAGTCACTTGATAGTCCCTGGGTCTGAATCCTTCACCCCGAGGGACCTCATTGAGGGGCCGAGTATTGAGAAAGGGGAACCAAACTGAAAGCTACTTCCACAGCCCTTATTGCTGACCCACCCTGCTGCCCCTGCTTCCTGTAACCTTCGGCCCATGACCACTCCCCTTCCCAACATTCTTACCCGCGACTTGGGATCCAGAGATGATAGTAGGCCATGGGTGGGTACCACACCAGCAGCAACCACCACCTTCTCTCAGCTGGCAGGACATCTCTTCCCATGGTCAGGCAAGGGCCTGTTGCTGTCTAGTTGAGTGCTGAGTGACATGAAGTTGATGGTGTAAAGTCCGTGCCTTTTTATTTTTCTGATTGTGGACTGAAAGGAGAATAGAACTGTTTTAGAAACCAAGGATTGTTGAAGGATTGCTGCATTTTTAAAGCAAGTAATCTGACATTCTTTGTAAGCACTGCTTTGTCCGGCTGCTTTGCTTGAGGAGAAGTTGACGTGTAGTTTGCGGATGACCTGGCGCCAAAGGCTGCGTTCCTTCTAATTTTCTCTATAACTGCACAGGCCTCTGAGGTCCTTGTGTGGCAGTGACTTCTGGAACTGCACAACCTAGAGAGAACATTGGAGATGCGGCCAGCAACAAGTAGATGATTAGTCTGTGGACCAGCGACCAGTTATTGATGATAAGGTATTTCAGTCTTCCAACAGTAATATCCAGTAGTTGAACTGCTTGGGGCTGTGAACAAGGTAGGGAGAAGCCTTCAGAGTTCAGGAAGTCTCTCTATTCTCTGCAGTAAAAGCAACTTTAAGCCTGAAGGAAACCAATTTAATTTTCCTTAAGCAGTTGCTTTAAGCACCCCGGTTATACCCTCGTTCACACTCTTCCATCGGGCAGAAGATACAAAAGTTTGTAAACAGGCACCAACAGATTTAAGAATAGCTTCTTCCTGCTGTTATCAGACTTTTGAATGGAACTCTCATATATTAAAGTGATGTTTCTCTACACCTTCTCTGTCACTGTAACACTACTTTCTGCATTCTGTTCTATATCTTGATATACTTATGTCAGGTATGATTTACCTGCATAGTATGCAGAACAATACCTTTCCCTGTAGCTCAGTACATGCAACAAAAAAAATCTAATCAAATCAAATGTTTTAATTAATAAGTCAGCAACCTTTTATAAGTGTGAACCCGTGTCTCTGACAAACTAGTGAAAGAACCTGGAGAAGAAAGACTGAGCAGCAGAATTCTGATCAGATCAAGAAACGTGTCAGCAGATCCTGTCAATAGAGACTGCTGAACTGTTTTCCCAGTTTTCCCTCCATCCAGAACAGCCACACTTTCCCTGCCTGTGCCTTTCCTCTAAATATAAAATCTGCATTCCTTGGATCTTTGTGATTAATTTCTGTATCTGTTCATGACATTGTAGTGATGTGTGCCTGAACCCTGACTATCTCTGAGAGTCTACTATTTTGAGCGTATCACCGTGCTTCGTATGGGAACACTCTTATCTTTCACTGAGAGGCTGTGCATTCAACACCCAGTATAACTTGTCAATGCAAACATGCAGGCTGCCACTCCAATGCAGTTCTTCTGAGTGTGTGCAAGTTTATCCAAGATGAGATTATTTGGATGCGGTGATATACTAAGTCCACACCTGGCCTTTTAGCGGGTTCAAAACATCTAAAAGCATTATTTTAAAGGGATATGAGAGTTATTCCCCCATGTCCAAGTGAATATTTACCCTCCAATCAACATCAAATATGCAGAACACCTTGTGGTTAGTAGATTGTGGTTTATGGGCTCTTGCTGTGCATACACATTCTGCCATGTTTTCCTATGTCGTAACAGTGACAACATAACTAGTTCATTATCTCTAAGGCATGTTGGGATGTCTTATGGTCTGGCAAGGCACCAGAGAAAAGTAAGTCCCTGTACTAAGATTTTTTAAAAAATGGATGACATTACAATTTCCCACACTGAACTCCATTTTACAAGAGAGTCATTTTACAGCACTGAAGGAGGCCATTCAGCTCATTGACTTCATGTTAGCTCCCTGTGGAACAAACCAGTCATTTGCCTGATTCCTGTGAGCCTGCAAGTTTATTAGCTTCCAATATCTAACAAGTGTCTTTTTGAAATTGCTCATCATCTCAATTTCAATCACTGTTGTGGTTCATTTCCACTTACTCACTGAAAAAAAAGCTTCTTCCTTACACTTCCCTTGCAAGTCTTCCCTTGCAAAATCTTAAACCCAAACTTTTGCCAATTTGAACAATATTTTTTCATTTTTAACATTTCCACCCAAATTTCTTACAACGCCAACCATCTTTATGTCATTAGCAAATTTTGACATGTGGTTTTTTTCAATCCATCATCCAAGTTAATAAGAATGATTAACTGTTAGATGTGTTTCCATGATTGGGCAGCACTTGTTAAAGAAGCCTAAGAGTGCTGGTAACGATACTAACGATGTATTTACAACAATTGTAATCTCATAACATGGCTCATGTCCACTTGCTAAATGTGACATTCATATGCAGGAAACAGTAAAGAAATTTGTTTAAGCATTGTGCTTTTCTGAATTAGCTGGGAAGTGGGAGCCTATAGCACCCCATTGCCTTCTCCATGGTAATGCTTTAGCCAATCACAGTCGACTTGCCAACCGATCAGCATCTCTTCACCCTATAGTGTATATTGTATTTTTTTTAAACATTTGGTATTCTTGCATTTATCCTGATGAGTGTAGGTGAAAAGTTTCGAAAATTTCTTTCATGTTCATTAAGAACAGTTTTCTCAATCTTTCTCTCTTTATACCATCTCGCTTTCTTTCCTCCACTTTTTCTTTCTGTCTCAATTGTTCTTTCACTCTCCTATGTTTATTTCTGTGAAGCTGTTATTCAGGTTGAGGTAGTGCATGACTCAACAGATATCTTGGTTGCCCTGTGGACACTTGCTATCCAGATTGAAATGTGGAGAAGTGTTGAGAGACTGGCTCAAGGTGAAACTCTGACCCCATTACCTCAGGTAGAAGCAGCTTTCAAATCTAACTCATAGACATCAATGCTGAGAAGCTGTTTCCCTTCATGGAGGAGTCTAGAATCCTCGGTGAAGAAGTATTTCAACGTGCACTTGCCACTCCAAGGCATACAAGGCTATGAGCCAAGCCCTGGAAAGTGGGAGGATAGTTAGGCATGGACATGATGGGCTGAAGGGCCTTTCACTGTGCTTTAGATCCCTATGATTCTATAACCAAAGGCCACTGTCTCAGAATAAGATGTTTCCCTGTTATGACAGAGATGAGCAGAGATTTCTGCTTTCAGCAGTTTAGTAATCTTTGGGATTCTCTACCCCAGTGAGCCGTGAAGATTGGTTTACTGAATATACTGAAGGTGAAGTTAGACAGATCACATTCAATCTTACCATGGGATCACTTGAAGCACAACATGCTACAGAAAACCATGCTGCTCAGAGCTGCTATATGTGATCTAATTGCTTAACGTTATCCCAGACACTGATTCATCTGTGAATTAGTGTTTGTACATAATAGTTAATTATAAAAATGCCTGTTGAGTTCTTCAATGCCACAATATCCACAAGTAGAAAAATGGACAAAGTCGAAGGTTTCCCTCTGAACGATGTATACATTCCTCAACATTCATATTCAGGATTGTCAGGTTGTGCATTGGTTTCATTTCATACTTTCTTGTTAAAAAAAAGAACAGTCTAAGGAGACACGGAGACTTTAATTCACATGTCAGGATTCAGTTCAGTTTGTCACTATTGCAACAACAACTATCAAAACAAAGAGTTCAGTTGAGTTGGCAGCGCCACACTTATTACCTTTCTTGCCATTCATTCAATAGTGGGATGTGGGGATTACTGGCCAGGCAAGCATTTATTGCCCATCCCTAACTAAATGAACATTATTGTCCCACGTACGCACAAGAGTGCAATGAAAAGTTTACATGTCACCGCTTAAACGGTGTCATGTTAGTTACAGTGTACCTAGGTACAGACTCCTGAGGACAAATTCTTAGAGGAAAAAGAATTGAGAAATAAAGAAATAAAAAGCCCAGCATTACAGACCTTCAAAAGTACAAAATCATTCCAATAAAGTAGAAAAATAAGGAATAGAGTAAAAATTCCGAAGAACAGTCCTTCCAAGATAATGTCATCAAAGAAAGAAATTTAAACAAAAAGAGAATTTAAGACAATGTCTACTTTGTCCATGTCACGGATCTGGGCTCGAGGACCCACCTTATCCCTCATCCCGCTGGAATCCTGGGCTGGAGCCACCATGATGCCGAAGAGAAAGCTGCATGGACGACAGACTGACTGAAACCACCACAGGAATAATTAGATCGACGCCAACAAAAACAGTCACAGAAGCAACCGAAAGGAATCCCAAGCCAGGACAGACCAACAATGCCGCCCTGAAGATGACTCAAGGAAACCCAGGCCATTGGAATTTGGGCCCGGACGCAGCTCAGCTTCAGCCACCGCTGAAGTAGTCAAGTCAAAGGACCCACAATGACATAGCCACAATCCCTGGAGAAAGTAGCTTTTGACATCACTTGGAGGATGGTACAATAACAGGTTAGTTAAACCTACTGACTTTTTATAATTCATTTGTGGCTAGGTCAGCATCTATTGTCCCTCCCTAATTGCCCAGTGGGCAGTTTTTTCATTTATTCATTTTGTGGGATGATGGCCTAAAGTGCCTCCTGGATGCCTAGCCTTGAGTTGCTAGATCTGTGTGAAGTCTGTCCCATTTAGCACGGTGATAGTGCCACACCACACAATGGAGGTTGTTCTCAATGTGAAGGTGGGACTTCGTTTCCACAAGGGCTGTGCAATGGTCACTCTTACTAATACTGTCATGAACAGATGCAACTGCGGCTGGCAGATTGGCAAGGATGAGGTCAAGTATGTTTTTCCCTCTTGTTGGTTCCCTCACCACCTGCCACAGACCCAGTCTAGCAGCTATGTCCTTTAGGACCCGACCAGCTCGATCAGTAGTACTGCTGCCAAGCTACTCTTGGTGGTGTACACAGGAATCCGCCGTCCAGAGTACATTTTGTACCCCTGCCGTCCTCAGTGCTTCCTCCAAGTGTTGTTCAACATGGAGGACTACTGATTCATCAGCTGAGGGAGGATAGTATGAGGTAATCAACAGGAGGTTTCCCTGCCCATGTTTAACCTGAAGCCATGAGACTTCATGGGGTTTGGAGTCAATATTGAGGACTCCCAGAGCAACTCCATCCCATATGTATATCTCTGTGCCGTCACCTCTGCTGGGTCTGTTCTGCCTGTGAGACAGGACATATCCAAGGATGGTGATGGTGGTGTCTGGGACATTGTCTGTAAGGTATGATTCTGTGAGTATGACTATGTCAGGCTGTTGTGACAGCTCTCCCAATTTTGGCACTAACCCCCAGATGTTAGTGAGGAGGACTTTGCAGGGTCAACAGGGTTGTTTCTGCCGTTGTCTTTTCCAATGCCTAGGTTGATGCCAGGTGATCCGTCCAGTTTCATTTCTTTGAGACTTTGTAGTGATTGGTTCAACTGAATGGCTTGCTAGGCCATTTCAGAGAGCAACTGAGAGTCACATGTAGGCCAGACCAATAAGAATAGAAGATTTCTTTCCCTGAAATGCATTAGTGAACCAGATGTGTTTTTCTAATAGTTAGCAATGATTTCATGGTCATCACTAGATTGTTAATTCCAGATTTTTAAAAAAAATTAAATTCAAATTCCACCACCTGCTGTAGCAGGATTTGAACCCAGGTCCCCAGAATTTCTGGATTAATAGTTTATTGATAATACCACTAGGCCGTTACCTACCCTTTAGTGCACCAAATGTAAATCTCTGTAATCAGACTCCTAATGACAGCACATCTCAAACATCAAACTTTGGATTTTAAGAACAAATTAAATCAAGGATCTGTCAAGAGAAATGGATTTAATATTTTAGGTCAACGTCCTTCTTCATATTATTATTGCTCTGAACTGTGGTGATAATGTTTAGATAAGTGGGGTTGGGTCCCGCAAATTAGTAAAAGACAAACTTGAATTTATATAGCACCGTTTATTATGTCAATACGCCACAGACCTCTTTAAAAGCAAAAGAACATTTTAGTTGAAATGCAGAAACTGTGTTAAGAAACTGAAAAGAGGTAGCCACTTTGTAAACGACAATATCCCGCAATCATGCATCTAGAATTTGTTTTACTGATGTTGGTTGGGGGATAAGTGATAACTAGGAGTTGGAAAGGTATTCCCTGCCTTCTTCAATTAGTGCAGTGGATTCCTGTATGTCAGGGCAGGCTGGTTTAATGTCTCATGTGAAAATAGTTACTGCAATAAAGTAGCACTCCCACAACGCTGCAATTTATCATCAGCTCAAGGCCCTGGAGTGGGGTTCGAAGGCAAAACTGTCTGACTTCAGGGATATCGTAACTCTCTGAGTTCCGCTGTACCCAACAAAGCATTGCAGATGGCTAAAGCACATTGGAATGTCCCGGGTCAACACAAGTTGAACTCAAGATCTTTGCTGGTTGTGGTTCTCGGAATTAGGAAAGCAGAAAAGATAATTTCTCATCTACCAGTTCAGAGAATTTAATCAACTATCTATTACTCCATACTTTGTGGTAGCATGTGATTTTTTTAATGTGAGCAAGACTGGTCCCAAAGGTGCATATTTTTCTGTGCAGATGATATGCTCTGTCATATGATTTATATCGGATATGTTTATGGTAATGCATTGAAGCACATGCTTTGATGCAATCTCATGGAATCCCTAGAGTGTGGAAACAGGTCATTTGACTGAACAGGTCCACACTGACTCTCCAAACAGCATCTCACCCAGACCCATCCCCATCCCTCTACCCCTACATTTTCCATGACTAACCTACCTAGCCTGTACATCCCTGAATACTATGGGCAATTTAGCATAATCCACCCTAACTTACCCATTTTTGGACTGCGGGAGAAAGATGGATTACCCAGTGGAGACCTACACAGACACGGGGAGAATGTGCAAACTCCACACAGAAAGTTGCCTGACAGTGGAATCAAACCCTGGTCCCCTGGCGCTGTGAAGCCGCAGTGCTAACCACGGAGCCACCATACCATCCCTCTCACTCTCATTTCCCTCTCACTCTCATTCTCATGCTCTTGAACAGGGTATAAAATAAAGTTTAGAAAGCTGATACATTTAAGGCTGACAGAGCTAGGTGAAGTGCTTTAGGATATTTCCTGCATTAAATACATTTAGTTAGTGCAGATTGCCGTCAACATGAAAAGAAACAGTGAATAATCTCACAAGTGTCCAGCATGAACATTTTGTACCAAGAATCAACACTCCAGATGAAAATCAAGATTTAGCCTTGTCCTCCCATAGTTGCTAGCCTCTTCAGAAAGGTCATTTGAGACTTATGATCACACTGAATTATTTCGCTTACATCTGGAGCTGTTTTTTGAAATACATTCATGGGATGAGGGCGTTACTGACCAGGCAACATTTATTGCCCATCCCGAAATGCCCAGAGGGCAGTTAAGAGTCAACTACATTGCTGTGAGTCTGGAGTCACGCATGGGCCAGACCAGGTAAGGACGGCAGTTTCCTTCCCTAAAGGACATTAGTGAACCAGATGGGTTTTTCGGATAATTGACAATGATTTCATGGTCATCAGTAGATTCTTAATTCCATTTTTTTAAAAATTGAATTCAAGTTCCACCATCTGCCTTGGCAGGATTCAAACCCGGGTCCCCAGAATGTTATCTGGGTGTCTGGATTAACCGGCCAGTTTTAGAGAAGCAACCAAACCTACTGGCTCAGCAAGCATGTCTAGAACCTTAACAATCCAGAGATAATACCACTAGGCCATTGCCTCCCATAAAGTGGGACTTGGACATGACTTCTGACACAAAGGTAAAGATATGACCAGTGCAGCACAAGTGTCCTTGAACTCACCTCCTTTTTATATCCAAAATTGCTCTTACACAAAACTGAACCTTTTTTTTCCATCACCAAATCACCTGAAGTGTTTTCTTTCATCTAATAACCACCACCGTGCATCACCAGTGTTTTCCAGTTGACTAATTTCCATGCAAAGCTGTTAAAAGCAATGCAGACCATCAGAACGAGAGAGGGGGAAGACAAGGGGCTGGGAAGGAGCATCAGCACTGGAGATGTTCTGGTTTATGCTTAGGGTTTTTGTGGTGCAGTGGTAGTGTCACCAACTCTGAGTCAGGAGGTCTGGGTTCAAGTCCCACCTGGTCCAGAGTTGTGTCATAACATCCCTGAACTAGTTGCTTAGAAAATGTGCCCCATCCAACTCTGCTTACCTCTCCCTCACGTCGCTGCCTGATGGCACTGCATGTAAATTGGCAATTAATTGGAAACGTGAAGAATAACATGAGTGATTTGATTGTGGACGAAAAATAAGTTTCAGTGTTGCATAAAAGCATCTCTCTGGATGAATACGATTCAAAAAGAAAGAGAAAAGAAGAAGAGGTGGGTACTTCTGCAGTGGGAATGAAGACTTCTGGACAGGGAAAGGCGGAAATTAATGTTTACATTAAATTATTGATTTATTGTAAAACTCTTCTCACTCCCTGAAAGACTTCACCTCATTCAACACGTGGATATCAGTTTATTAAACATGAATATCCTGCAAGGTTTCCTCTTGTGACTTTTACATCTTAAATTTATTTTTGTTCTGAAAAGTCGACTTTGTTACTACAGTCTGGAAATAACTGCACAGAGGCCAGTATCCCATCACTAAGTCAGCCTTTATTTATTCGTGCACAGTATACTGACTGTGGCCAGCAAACCTGGAGTCAGTCCCTAAGGTGAGGATAATCTGAATCCCCTGTTTATGTCTGTCAGCCAGGGCTCCCTGATTGGCCCAAGTTAACAATCCTAGTGAAGGATCTCATAGTCAATAGGATGTACCCAGTTCCAGGCACTATAACTCCTGACATGAAAACTAAACCCTACAGCGCCCCAAAACATCATCAAGAAAAATTGAAATGATGTTTTGTGAGCAAGTTGTGAGACATGATTGCAGAGGTGGAGTTATAGAAGTTTGCAAAAGCTAGGAGGGACATTCAGAATGAAAGACTAGCCTCTGTTGATTGATCTAGGCTCAGGAGGACAGGAAGTAGCCTTGAGTCTCTAGATTGAAACCATGTACAGATTGGGGATGCAGGGTGGGAAATACATATGAACACACATATCAGGAGAAAGAATAGGCCACTCAGCACCTTAAGCCTGCTTTGCTATTCAAAAGGATCATGGCTAATCTGATTATTCCATGTTTCCACTAATCCTCAATAATTTTCCAGCTTCTTTGTTTGTCAAGGATCTATTTTTGCCTCAAAGATATTTGAAAAATTTGCTTCCACCACATTTCCATGAGGACAGTTCCAAAGTCTCTCAACCCTCCGTGAGGATAAAATTCGTCCTCATTTCTATCTCAAATGGATAATTGCTTGTTTTGGATCACTGAGTTCTAGATTGTCCCACAAGAGGAAACATCCTTTCCAGGTCCACTCTGTCAAAGCCTCTCAGGGTCTTATATGTCTCCAACAAATTGACCCTGAGTTTTCTAAACTATACGAATACAATCCTGGAATTAACAGTCTAATGATGACCATGGATCCATTACTAATCATTAGAAAATCCCGTCTGGCTCAGTGATGTCCTTTAGGGAAGGAAACTGCCATCCTTACCTGCTCTGGCCTACTTGTGACTCCAGACCCACAGCAATGTGGTTGACTCTTAAATGCCCTCTGAGCAATTAGGGATGGGCAATAAATGCTGCATAGCCAATGATGTCCACATCCTGTGAATGAATGAAGAAAAAAGAATTAACAAGATAATGTTTTACTCAGCGAATGGAAGTGGTCTATGGTAAATATATTAGCTGTCTCTTTCTATCCAAAGCATGACTTCCTAAATGCTTTGCCCAACGTCTCAACCGGGAGGTTTGAGGTTTACCCAGAATTAGGCCATGGACTGTATAGAGGAAAGCAGGGGTTAGATGGCGCTGTTGTTACCTGTTACTTTTCTAGAGACAGATCTTCCTTTCATCTGTTCATACAAATTAGGTGACTTGCCTTACTGAAGTGGGAGGATGGAGTAGAATGAAAGACGGGTGTTGATGATGGTGTGGAGACCAGGGAAAGCTGCACATGAAAATTAGACTGAATTCATAGCATAGAAACTAACCAATCAAACATATCAGTCTGTCATAATAATTTAGACTCCATTTGAGCCTCTTTACATCATTCTTCACATCACCATAGCAACTTAACTGTCTAATTTCCCTCATTTTTATCTCTTTCAGAATGGCTGATGAGACCCTCATGAAGATTTCACATTGAGTCTGAAGGATGATAGATTTTCGGTTTTGTTAAATGCACAGCTAAGAGAAAGTATAAATTCAAAAGTGGTTTTGTATACGTCATGGCTATTCGAGGAAGATTATCCCACCCACAGTCAGTTACATTTGGAGAATTTCCCAGAGTCTAAGTTGACTTTTTATTTGTGTAGAAATCTCAGGTCATCTGACCTATGGCAGCCATCTTTGAAGCGCATTGTAGACTTGTAAAAAGATACTTTCCAAAAGTTCACATTGCCTGATGTCTACATTTTGAAACTTTTGAATATGATATCTTTGTTGGACATGAGCTGGAACATAAAATAGGCATTTTGTATCACAGTATGTCAAACCAGGTAGATACATTGGGCTGAATTGCCTTTTCAGGCAAGTGGTGAGTGAGGTGTCTAGATGGGAACGTAATTGGATAAGTTGGCCATGAGGATATATTCACCCACTGGGATCTTAATTTTCTTTTTTGTATCCAGAAATGTTCTTATATGCAACTAAACACATTTTTTCCCATCTCCAAATCACCTGCAGCATTTTCTTTTCATCCAGTCACCCCCACCAATAAATCACCTATGTTTTCCAATGAAATTAATTGATATGTAAAACCCATTAAGGACAATGCAGATCGTCGATGGGGAGGGACCTGGGGACATTCTTGACTGGCCATCAATTAAGGTCCTTAAGTGGTCAATTAATGGCCAAGTAAGAACTTCAATGCTCCACCTCCACAAATGCCTGCTTTTCTACAAAAGGTGGGGGGGCGGGGCCTACCAATTACCCTGATCTGAGGTATGTTTCATAGAATCCCTACAGTGTGGAAACAGGCCCTTCAGCCCAACAAGTCCACACCAAACCTCAGAGCATCCCACCCAGACACATTCCCCTACAACCCACCTAATCTACTCCTCCCTGAACACTATGGGTAATTTAGCATAGCCAATCAACCTAACCTGCACATCTTTGGACTGTGGGGGAAACCAGAGCAAACCCGCACAGATACGGGGAGAATGTGCAAACTCCACACAGACAGTCACCCAAGGCTGGAATCAAACCTGGGTCCCTGGTGCTGTGAGGCAGCAGTGCTAACCACTGTGCCATCGTGCCACCCATATGGATAGAGGATAAAGGGATGGCCCCCTGCATTGGCCTCCAGCTGAGCCCCTCCTCCATTCCATTCATCTCTTTCTCTCACTCTCTCTTCCTCTCCCTCTATCTCTTCACCTTAACAGAAATCACACAATCCGCCTCCTCACCACTGACCAAGAGCAGTCCTTGACTAATAAGCTTCAGGACCCAGAGACTGCCATCCTCTGATTGTTCACCAGCTCCTGGGGAGTCAAGAGTTCACTGTCAAGATCTATGAAAGGTTGAAATACTCACTGGATCTCACAAGGTGATTAGTGTGTGATGGGTTGGATTTTTATTGGTGGAGGTGGTGACCTAGCTGACACTTAACATGCCCAGGCCCTTACTCAGTCTCAAAGGATAAAATGACCTCATAGAAACTTTTCCCTGCACAGATAAGATATGCAACAGGAAGGTCCATAAGGAAAGGACAAACATTAAAGATGATTTGCACAGCAGGGGAAATAGGAAAGAAAAATTGCAGTGTATTGTGATGATCTGTATCCCACTGTAATTAAAATGATCCTTTTCAGGATGAGTTTTGCACCTACATCAACATGGGGTTGATCAATGCATAACTTATCAATCTGTCTAAAGTAAATTTGCTCAAAATGCCTGTGTCTTTCCTGAAGGCAGAGAATAGGAGCAGATTCAATTTCAGAAGCGAATTGGATAAATATCTGAAAAGGACAAATTTTCAGGACAGTGTGGGGAACAAACAGGGATTAATTGGAGAGTTTCTTTCAACGTGGAAGCTGCAGACATGATGGGCTGAATGTTCTCTAACGGTGCTGTGTCATTCGGTGAATATATTCCAGTGTACATCCTCTGTAGCTGAGCCCCTCTGGACTCAGAGATAAAGCTGGTGAACAGCTTTGTGATGATTTTCTCTGACATCTCTCAGCCTCCTTGCAAGTCATACAAGCGGTTAGGGAAGCTTTATGATTAATAGCAATCACTCGCATGTAGCATTGAGACATGAGAAACATTTTTAGCTCCAATAATTGCAGTAAATTGAGGCTAGCTGCCTGTAAGAAAGTACTCTGGAGGCAAATATTAAACTGTGATCGGCTCCAAAGTGACTGCAGAGTTCATCCTGGGCTCGTACTGAATATAATTTCGATTTAATATTATTGCTTGCTGCAGTAAACATCACTTAAAGGTAATTTTTCTTCCTTCTGAAATTTCCATCCTTCACCTTCAAGACAGCTGTGTCTCAGTTGGTATCACCGTCAATGTTGAGTCAGAGTTTTCAGCATTAGCCTAACTCCGAAGTTATTTTCATAAGCTTGTACTCTCACCTCCTTTAAACTCCACTGGATACGACAGCACAGTGCATATGTCAGTAGATTTGCAACAATCATTCAGAAATTGCCTACGGATCACAACAAACTGTTTGCAAATTTGAGTTCTGTTCTAATAAATATGCCCTCAAATAAAATGTGTTGTCTGTAAAGTTGATCAAGATGCAGTAAGTTAATGTGGAAAATAGGCGCAGGAGTAGGCCATTTGGCCCTTTGAGCCTGCACCACCATTCAATAGGATCATGGCTGATCATACAATCTCAACATCCCACTTCCACTTTCTCTCTATACCCCTTGATCCCTTCAGCCACAAGGACCATGTCCAGCTCCCACTTGAATATATGTAACAAACTCGGCCCAACAGCTTCCTGTGGGAGAGAATTCCACAGGTTCACAGCTCTCTGAGTGAAGAAATTCTTCCTCATCTCAGTCCTGAATGGCTTGCCTCTTATTCTTAGACTGTGACCCCTAGTTCTGGACTTCCCCAACATCAGTAACATTCAACCTACATCTCGCCTGTTCAGTCATAAGAACATAAGAACAAGGAGCAAGAGTAGGCCATCTGGCCCCTCGAGCCTGCCCTGCCATTTAATAAGATCATGGCTGATCTTTTTGAGACTCAGCTCCACTTACCCGCCCACTCACCATAACCCTTAATTCCTTTACTGTTCAAAAATTTATCTAACCTTTCCTTAAAAAAGTCCCATCAGGATTTTATGTGTTTCTACGAGCTCCCTCCTCATTCTTCTAAATTCCAGCAAATACAAGTCCAGTTGACCTCGTCTTCACACGTCAGCCCTGCCATCCTGGGAATCAGTCTTGTGACCCTTTGCTGCGCTCCCTCAATAACAATAATGCCCTTCCTCAGACTAGGAGACCAAAACTGCCCTCACCATGGTGCTGTATCACTACAGCAAGATATCCCCACTCCTATACTTAAATCCACAAGTTAAACAGTTATAAATCACTGGTTAGACCCCAGCTGGAGTATAGTGTTCCCTCTTGAACATTGCACTTCAGGAAGGGAGCCTGGGCAGAGGGCGTGGAAGACCATAAGACATAAGAACAGAAGTAGGCCATTCAGCCCATTGAGTCTGCTCTGCCATTCAGTGAAGTCATGATTGATCTGATAATCCTAGAGTCTACTTTTTTGCCTTTCCTCATAACCCTTGATTCCCTCACTGATTAAAAATTGATCTATCTCAGCCCTGAATATACCTAATATACCAGCCTTGACAGCCTTCTGTGGGAAAGAATTTCACAGATTCACTCCCTTCTGAGAGAAGACATTCCTCCACAAATCTGTCCTAGACTGCGTGACCCTTATTCTGAGATTACGCCTTCTGTCCCCAGACCCTCCCAGAGAGGGAAATACCTTCTCCGCATCTCTCCTGTCAAGCAGTCTAAGAATCTTGTATGTTTCAATAAGATCTCCTCTCATTTTTTGAAACTCCAATGAGTACTGGCCCAAACCCCACACAATCTCATTACAGACCGTCCCTTCACACCTTGTATCAGCCTCGTGAACATTCTCTGAACTGTCTACATTGCCAATATACCTTTCCTTAGATAAAGAGCCCAAAATTGTTCACAGTCTTCCAGCTGTGGCCTGACTAGTTCCTTGTACTGTTTTAGCAAGACTTCCCTATTTTTATACTCCATTCCCCTTGAAATAAAGGTCAACATTCCATTTACCTTCCCTATTACCCACTGAAATTGGATGCTAAGATTTTCATAATTCGTGCAAGAGGACTCCCAAATCCCTCTGTGCTGTAGCTTTTTGCAGTCTGATTTCATTCAAATAATATTCATAATGTGGAGGTGCCGGTGTTGGACTGGGGTGGATAAAGTCAGAAGTCACACCAGGTGATAGTCCAACAGGTTTATTTGAAATCAGAGATAAAAGGTACTGCAGATGCTGGAGAATCCGAGATAACAAGGCGTGGGGCTGGATGAACACAGCAGGCCAAGCAGCATCATAGGAGCAGGAAAACTTGACCTTTCGGGCCTAGACCCTTGAGTCTAGGCCCAAAACGTCAAGTTTTCCTGCTCCTATGAGGTTATTTGAAATCACAAGCTTTTCCAGCACAGCCCCTTCGTCAGGTGAAATGAAATAATATTCTGCTCCTCTTTTCTTCCTGCCAAAGTACATAACCTCACATTTCCCACATTCTATCCAATCTGCCAAGTTGTTGTCCATGCACTAAAACTTGTCTTTATCCCATTGCAGACTCTTTGATTTAGTTGAACTGTGACAGGGATGAGAGACTTTGTTTCTGTGGAGAGATTGAAGACAATATGATTGCCCTCCTGAGAGCAGGGAACAATAAACAGAACTATGGTAGAGGCAGTTAAAATAATGAATAAATGAAGAGAAACCATTACCAGTTGCAGTTGGGTCAGTAACCAGAGACAAGAGACATAATGTGACAGGGAAAGAAGCAGAGGTGACATCAGAAAATATCTGTTTTAATCATTGTGTGGTTGTGATCTGGAATATCTGCCTTTGAATGGCCGACAGAAAGGAATGCAACAGTAATTTTCAAAAGACAATCGGAGAAATAAGTAAAAATCAGAAATAATCCAGGGCAATGGGGAGAAAAACAAGTGAGTGGAAGTCATTAGATGTCTGTACCAAAGGTTAGTGTGGGCACAATGGGCTGAATAGTCTCCTTCTGTTTGTCACTCTATAAGAACATGACTTTTAATTTTTTTCATTCATGGGATGTGGGTACCACTGGCTAGGTCAATATTTATTGTCCATTCTCAATTACCCAAAGGCCAGCTAAGATTCAACCATGTTGCTGTGGGCTATACATCTGGAGTCACATTTAGGCCAGGTAAGAATGGCAGATTTCCTTCCCTAAAGAGCATTAGTGAACCGGATGGGTTTTTACTACAATTGATAATGGTTACATGGTCACTAAAATGCCAGTGCCAGGGACCCAGCTTCAAAGACACAGGGAGAATGTACAAACTCCACACAGACAGTTGCCCAATGATGGAATTGAACCCAGATCCCTGGCACAATGAAGAAGCAGTGCTAACCATTGAACCACCATGCTACCCCACGCCTTAATTGTAAGATAAAGTCACCACAGTCCCAGGGGACCATTGGATTGCTCTTTCATGAGGGAGAGAGATGACTAGTGGTGGTTTAACCTGAGGGTCACTATGTCTCAGATGGAAGAGAGGCTGAGAAGCTGGGAGCTTCATAGTAACCTCAATTGTATTAAACCACGTCAGCAATTATCAAAGGACTTTTGTCCACGGACTCAAAGGCAATAAATTCTGGTCCTTCCATTCCTCAAGAATGATTTTTTCTATTAATAAGGTGTGACTTATCTTCTTTAGTTGAACATGTTTAATTTTAACAGTTCTCTATGTACATCATTAAGTTGCACAGGGGTGATCAGGCCTAATGGCGCTCTATCAGTTGTGGATTGTGAAGTCCTGTACTCCCTAGCTCACTGAGTTCAGGCAGCCGCTCCAGTGATGTGACTCCAAACCTCAGCTAAAAAACTATAATTTAGCACTTTTGGCAGGCATCAGGAAATGAAAGGGTCAGAGGTCAGAAAGGAGGAGGGCTGTGTAAGGTCAAGATTAATTTTCAAGATGAGTTAAGCCTCGGGTGCTGAGTCCTTACAATATTGACTTGCGGTCCAAACTCAAGTTACAAGGCGCTACGAGAAGGCTATAAATAAAAACAAAAAAAAGCTGAAAACTTAACCTTTACTCTGAGCGAAAGGGGCCCCAACGAAACAACACACAGCTGCAGGGTAACTTTAGTCAGTCTCCCTTCATTTCCTGGCGAGTTATAGCCTCTGAACCATATGTCCCCTGTTAAATTGGGGGAAACCAGCTCCCCTGCTGTTTAATCGAACATTTAATACATACATGGGCTAGGAGTTTAGTGAGTGGCAGTCTCTGTTTATGGCGCAGTATTTGATCTATAGGGCTATTTGGGACAACAGGGGATTGTTGAGAGGTTGGGTCACTGTTTCAGCTGCAGTTTAATGCTGGGTAGCACTCTCAGCAACTCAGTCAGAAGGTTCTCATCCAATGAATTAAGCAGGTAATCCAGGCTGACACTGTCAGCTCGGTTCCAGTGGTAAAGCTGTGCAATTTGAGGTGCTGCTTTTCAGACAGGAGATCTTAAACTGAGGTCCTGCTTGTACTCTCTGATGGGTGGAAAGCATTCCACATCCTCCACTTTAAAAGGAATACAGATTTGAGTCAGCGCCCTTCCAAACATTCCCTCCGTGTCTTTGCAACAATTCCTTAAAATCTTAATTATTTAATTCGTTTCTATTTGTCCCTCAGTGAACATCCATTTCTTTTTCTTGCCGTGAGGAGAAGCTTATTGAAAATGTCAATGCCGTGATTACAGGTGGGTCAGCTTACCCTGAATCAGAAGGATGTGCACTGGGCACAGCATCCAGCATAACACTGCCGGAGTAACACTGAGGGAGTGCTGCACCGTCAAAAATACTTTCTTTCAAATGAGATGCCATCCAGCCCTCTCAGGTTGGCATAACGAGCAAAAGGGCATTAATTTGAAGCATAATGGGGTGTTCTCCCTTTTGTCCTGGGTTGAAATTTATCCCTCCCTAAACAAAAAAATGGCGCATCTTTGCGCAAGAGCAAACCTCCTGGTCTCTTCTGTGTGTATCATGGTTAATCCTTCTCAAGAACAGGATTGAAGAAAGCACAGATACCAGCAGTGACGGATTAGTTGGTCACTGACTATTGTCTGAGTTGGGGGCAGTGCTTTGAAAGAAAAAGTATCATTTCTGTAGATCCTTTACTGTAGTAAAATTTCCTAAGGTGCTCACTAAACAGCTCACAGAAAAATAACCAGACGGTGAGATTCAGTGAGCCTGATGTGATCAACATGGGACTTCTCAAACAGAAAGGATGTTTCAAAACAAAAAGCCCTTAGCTACAATTCGTCTGCTGCTCCTGGTTGGTTTATATCTGCTGTATAACACTGGAGAGGTATCAATAATGAGAAATGTTGTGAATGACATATTGGACCAATTTTGGTTATGTAACTCGCCAAAGGTGACAACTGTCAATGCTCAGAAAATACCACCTCGGTCACCAGTGAGGGGAATCTGCCCACCCTCACTCATGGCCTACATGTGGAGAGGATGGTTCCCTCCTTATAGGAGAATCTGGAACCAGAGGGCATTGTCTTAAAAGCAAGATTGTCATTTGAAACGTAGATGAGGAGGATTCCTTTTCTCTCTCAGAAGGTCATGAATCTTTTGATTTCTGTTCCAGCAAAAACAGTGGAAGCCGTGCCTTTGAACATTGATCAAGGCAGAAGCAGATACATATCCATGGAGCAAAGGGGGTGAAAGCTGATATCTGGTACGGGCAGAAATATAGATGCAAGGTTAGGTCAGTCATGATCTTATTGAATGGCAGAGCAGCCTTGAAGGGCTGAATGGCCTGCTTGTGTTCCTTGTTCATATGTTTATATAACGTCTACGTACTTCTTCACCTGACCAACCCCACCAACCCCCACCCCCACTTTTCTTGGTCTGGACATATTAACGGTGTTAACTGTTACGCAGGGCAATAGCTGCTGGTTCCATTCTGAACAATAAATTAGCTCACCACAGTGGGTGGTCTGTTTGAAGCCAAATTACTGCTTTCTCCTTAGATTGACTGGTTAGTGTTCAATGAGCAGATCTGGCTGAGGTAAATTTACAATAGTCCCAGAAACTGCTCTCTGATTAGAGAGAGACAGAGGGACGAGTGATAGTGGTTTAACCTGAGGGATACCACATCCCACGTGAGGTGCATGGTTGACAAAACAAGGCTTTCACAGTAACCACACCTGATGGATGGATTCGAACTCCATCGTGTTGGTGACATATTGCATTGCAAACAAGCCGTTCAGCCAACTGAGCTATGCAAACTCCAAGACGTGGCTGAAGACCTGGATGAAAAGACAACTTTCTCCAACAACCTCCCAACCCTCACTCCAACACCGAGCCTCACAAACACAATCCCCAGATATGAAGGAGAATTGAAATAAGAGAGGATACAGATTGTGAGCTGGACTCCCATTGCACCATGAGAGAATGATACTTGCCCTAACTCTTGGCTTACGTTAATGAAACTGAGTGGGTACAGTGCTATCAGCTGTTTATCATTAATAGTCTCTCTAAAAGGGGAATGATTGCATGCGGATGGGATTTCTTCTCAGCTGAATATCTACACTTGGTCTTGATAAAAAGAATATAATTGCATCTCTGTATAGAGTTTCTCTTGACCTCTTGACCTCCCCTTCCCCCAAGGTGCCTTAACGTCAATGAAGGCTAGCCACTGTTTTGAAATGTACTCACCGTTGTAATTTGGAAATCACTATTCTCCAGCAATGTAATAATGATCAAAGCAACATTCTTATCGAAATGGTGGTTAAAGGATAAATTACTTGGACACTGAGGTGAACTCACCCACTCTTCTTCAAAACAACCGCATAGGATTGATTAAGTTGAACCAATGGGGCAGAAAAGTCCTGAATTTAACTGCCACAAAATATTCAGGCTCTAGAAATCCAAAATGAAAACAGAAAATGCTGGAAATACTACACAGTGTCACTCTTCGAAAGGTCATTCTGATTTTTTTCTGCCTCTACGGAAGCTGGTAGGGCTGCTATAGGCCTCTTGGGGATCTCCTGCTCTTTCTGTCTTAATTTGCCTCAGTTCTGAGGAAGGGTCACCCGGGCCCGAAACGCTAACTCTGTTTTCTCCTTCACAGATGCTGCCAGATCTGCTGAGTTTTTCCAGCAAAAACTTTGTTTTTGTTCCTGATTTACAGCATCCGCAGCTCCTTCGGTTTTTACTTGCCTCAGTTTTTTGCTCGTTACAAAAGCCAGCACCTCTGACAGTGCAGCACTCCTGCGGTACTGCACTGGAATATCAGTTTAGATTTGGGGGTTGAGATCTGTTGAGTGGCACTTAATCCCTCAACATTCTCGTTCAGAGGAAGGGACCACAGCTGAAATGTATATAAAGATAATACACTGCACATGCTGAAATCTGAAACAAGCACAGGAATTGGTGGAGGACCTCCGCAGGTCTGACAACATCTATGGAGAGAAAAAACAGAGTTAACGTTTCATGTCTGGTATGACTAAGCTCTGAAGAAACGTTAACTCGCTTTCTGTCACCACAGATGCTGCCAGACCTGCTGAGTTTCTCCAGCATTCTCTGTTTTTGTGTAAGATGTCTAAGGCTACCTTACTGAACTGATAATCCAGAGAAATATAAATTCAAGTACGATGATTTGAATTCAGATTGTAAGCAGCCAGAAATTTTTTTTAAAAAGTCTGTTAATGTTGCTGTGAAAAGTAACTTGTTCATTAATGGGAAGGAAACCTGCCATCCTTACCCAGACTTGATTTAAGGATGGCACCAGCATAACTGACTCTTCACCTGCATTTCAATTGTATGAATTGATACGGACAAACAAAAAGGAGCAAGAATAGGTCACTCATCCCTTCTGTCCTGCTCTGCCACTCAATAAGATCATGGCTGATCGGATTTTAACTTCATCTCTACATTCATCCATATCCCCCAATAATCTTTCATCCCCTTCATCATGAAGAGTCTATCTACCTTTGCCTTAAAAATATTGCAAGGTTTTGCATCCATTGCTTTTTGAGGCCGTCTGAGATGAAGAAATGTTTCCTCATCTCTGTCTTAAATGGGTGACCACTTGTTTTTTAAACTATGCCTATAAATTGCAACAGAGGCCCGATACCATCTGCTGAGGGTAAATAATTGCCAACCTCATCAGAGAGAACCACATCCAGAGAATGACGCTAATGTTTCAGTTGGAGAATGAACACAGAACTTTTGATTTAAACTTTTACATGTTTGTTTTATTTTTATCTTTATTTTTCCACTTAATACTAGGAAGGACTGTAATGTTAACTTTTAACTCTAATTCTTTCCTTTTCTACTTGTACTAAGTATTGTACCTAGGTACCATCGTATTTGAAGTGGCACCATGTGTGGTGACATTGTGAAGTTTTCACTGCACTCCTGTACTTGAGTACACGTGGCAATAAAGCTCAAACCAAATCAAATGAAATTCTTCAAAAACTGTTGTTTCCCTCGTAGCTACAACAACTGAGCAACCAAAAACAGGAGCTCCACCAATTTCTGAAGAAGGGTCCAGACCCAAAACATCAGCCTTCCTGCCCCTCTGATGCTGCTTGGCCTGCTGTGTTCATCCAGCTCCACACCTTGTTACCTCAGATTCTCCAGCATCTGCAGTTCCTACTATCTCAGCTCCACCAATTACTCCACTGTGCTGCTGTGACTCCAGACCTTTACTGGCAGAGACCAGTTTACACCCAGGCAGCTCTCCATCTCATCTTGAGCGTGTTAGATCATATGGAATCCAGAGATAGCTAACCAATTGGATACAATATTGGCCTGAAAGTAGGAGGCAGAGGGTGGGGTGGAGTGCTGTTTTTCAGACAGGAGGTCTGTGTTCAGTGATGTGCCACAAGGATCGGTGCTGAGCTCACTGCTTTTTGTCATTTACATAAATGATTTGGATGTGAATATATGGGTAATGTTAGTATGTTTGCAGATGGCAGCAAAATTAGAGGTGTAGTGAACAGTGAAGAAGGTTGTTTGAGAGTACAATAGGACCTTGGGCAGATGGGCCGAGGAGTGGGAAATGAAGTTTAATTTAGATGTGAAGTGTTACATTTTGTTAAGTCAAAACAGGGCAGGACTTCTACAGTTCATAGGATCCCTAGAGTGTGAAAACAGGCCCTTCGGCCCAGCAAGTCCACATCGACGCTCAGGGCATCCCACCCAGACCCATCTCCTCCAAACCCACCTAATCTACTTACCCCAGAACACTATGGGCAATTAAGCATGGCCAATCCACCTAGCTTGCACATCTTTGGACTGTGGGAGGAAACCAGAGCACCCGGAGGAAACCCACGCAGACACGGGGAGAATGTGCAAACTCCACACAGACGGTCACCCAAGGGTCGAATCAAACCTGGGTCCTTGGCGCTGTGAGGCAGCAGTGCTAACCACTGAGCCACCATGCCGCCCTTGCCTTTTCAACCAGAACCTATTCAACAAAAACAAAGAGGTCTAGGGCTGCAGGTTTATAGTCCCTTGAAAGTGGAGTTGCAGATAGATAGGGTAGTGAAGAAAGTACCTGGTTCACTTGCCTTCGTTGGTCAGTGCATTAAGTATAGGAGTTGGGAGGTCATATTGCAATTGTACAGAACATTGGTTAGGTCACTTTTGAAATTTTCTGCTCAGTTCTGGTCTGCTTGCTATTGGAAAGACAGCATGAAATTTGAAAGGGCACAGGAAATATTTACAAGGATGTTTCTGGGATTGGACGGTTTGAACTATAGGGCGAGGCTGAATAAACCGGGGCTATTTTGCCTGGAGGGTTGGAGGTTGAGGGGTAACCTTAGAGAGGTTTATAAAATCATGAGGGGCCTGGATAGGTTGAATAGGTAAGATCTTTTACCCAGGGTAGGGGAGTCCAAAACTAGAGGGCATAGGTTTATGGTGAGAGGGGCAAGATTTAAAAGGCACCTAAGGGTATTTTTTTCGCACAGAATGAGGTGCGTTTATGGAATGAGCTACCAGATAAAGTGCTGGAGGCTGGGACAACATTTATAAGGTATCTGGATGGGAACATAAATGGGAAGGGATTAGCAGGATATGGGCCAAATGCTAGCAAATGGGACTAGATTAATTTAAGATATCTGGTCAGCACGGAAGGGTTGGACCGAATGGTCTGTTTCTGTGCTGTACAGCTCTGCGAACCTACATAGTCCAGCCAGTGCTCCGGGCCCTGTGGATGGAGTGCTGTCCTTCCAAAAGAGCTGTCTTTCTGACAACATTTTCAAATCGAGGCCCAATCTGCCCCCTCAAATCCCAAGACATCCGTTTGAACCTGATCCAATACAAAACGAGAAATGGCCAGGGAAACCCAGCAGGGCCTGGGAACATTTGCAGAGACAGGAAAAAGCAGAGTTAACGTTTCAAGTCCAGTATGAGAGTGCTTCAGAATCAGACACAACCCAGCCCTGGCCAGTCCAATAATTAACCACTTGACCAGCTCCACTTTCAAAATGAAGTGGTCGATCAAGTGATCTCATTGTGCACTAAGTGACTTTCGCATTTCCCTCCTTTGACGACTGTGGTTGACATTTCGAGTCAAAGCACTGTTGTCTGTAGTTTTATTTTATTCATTCATGGGATGAGGCCGTCACTGGCCAGGCAGCATTTATTGCCCATCCCTAATTGCCCAGAGGGCATTTAAGAGTCAAACCACATTGCTGTGGGTCTGGAGTCACATGTAGTTCAGACCAGGTACGGATGGCAGTTTCCTTCCCTAAAGGACATTAGTCGACCACATGGGTTTTTCCAACAATTGACAATGGATTCACGGTCTTCGTTAGATTCTTAATTCCAGATATTTATTGAATTCAAATTCCAGCATCTGCTGTGGTGGGATTCGAACCCAGGTCCCCAGAACATTGTCTGGGTCTCTGGATGAACAGTCCGGTGATAATACCACTGGGCCATCACCTAGTTATCCCCTCCTGGGGTTGTGAAGGAGTGAGGCAGCAATCAAGCCTGAAAACCTGCTGCTCTGCCCATCAGTTGGCAGCTGGAGGCCCTCCTGTGGTGGGACTCTTGTCGCCTGCCCCACCCCACCCATTGCCCGCCCCCACCCCTTGCAATTAACCTCAAACCCTGTCCTGATGACATAGTGAGGACCAGGATCTCAGCAACCATGAGGGGTAGCCAACATGGAGCAGAATGTTGTGCAGAGACTCTCTACCCTGACTAGGAAGAGTTGACACAAGAATTGCTGAAAGCTTTGTGAAAGTGGCCTAAATTTCTTCTGCAGAATGGGGAAGGGGCTTTATGTCAAATTGCTGATGGTAGGACTCCTCAGATTTTAAGGGGAAAGAAAGTTGCAGATTCAGCAACACATGGCGTATGCTTTTCCTGTTTGATCTCTGTTTCTTGTTTCCCTCTCTCACTCATCGTCCCTGCCTGAAGATAGTATTGAGCCAGGTGGCTTAACTTAAGATCGGAAAAGAATGTTGATTATCTCCTGGTCAATGAGCTGGTAACATTTGTTATAAATTAGCAGAAACTGGAGAAGAGGGCACAGGAAAAGGAACAAGAGTGCAATTCCAGGCAGTGTTCTGTGACATGTGCAAAATGAAAGAAGACACTGAAACCAGTTTGTATCGCCTGTGGTTCAAGGGAACTCTCTTATGAATGAGCTCAAGACATATGGGTTTGATTAAGTTTGTTTTCTATATAAATACAGAATTAATCTGTCTCTTCCCGAACGAAACCACTGCCTCCCTCACCTCCCCCACCTCATCCTCATCATTCCCACAGCATTAAAAGTCCTGATTTTGAGCTTTCTTAAAATAAAGAGACTGTGTTTGCAACACCTCACACTCCCATCCCCTGCCGCCCCACTCCTGGCTATTGCCCCATTGGTGCTATTGCATCTACAGCTATTCGTCTTGGGCAGCAGCAGCTTTTAAAATTCTTTTCCTTGTTTTCTAATCTCTCTGTGCCTTGGCCCCTTCCTGTAAACGCCTCCAGCTCCATGATCCTTGAGGAAGTGGAGACTTTGCTCTGAAGTCCTTGAATCAATCATCAAGAGTCTCAGCCTGATGTTCTGAGGTCGGGTGTTCGAAACTTGTCATGAGTAGTTGGTGAAATTTGAATTCAGTAAAAGTAACATTTGATTTTAAAATCAAATATGGTGAAAAATAATCATGGTGGTAAGACCCTACCTGGTTCATTAATGCCTTTGGGGAAGGAGATCTCCTGTCCTTACCCGGCCTGGCCTACATGTGATTCCAAACCCACAGCAATGACAGTGACTCTTAACCACCCTCTGATAAAGCCCCAGGAAGCCTCACTGTATGAGGCCAATTAGGAATGGGCAATAAATGCTGAACTAGCCAGGGTCATCCCCTTCCCATGAATGAACAAAAAAATACCATTCCCTGCTGTAAGTGTTTGGAACCAAGTGGATCACATTGATGATAAGATCGTTGATTGGTGTTGTTAACCTGGGCCAATTAGGGAGCCCTGGCTGATAGATATAAAGAGGAGTCTCAGAGAATCTCCTCATTCTAGGGACTGGCTCTGCGCTGGCTGGGTAAGTGGGCGAGGGCGAGGGCGAGGGCGAGGGCGAGGGCGAGGGCGAGGGCGACGGCGACGCTGACGCTGACGTTACAGTGGCTCAGTGATTAGCACTGCTGCCTCACAGCATCAGGGGCCTGGGTTTGATTCTACCCTTGTGTGACTGCCTGTGTGGAGTTTGCAAATTCTCCCTGTGTCTGCTTGGGTTTCCTCTGGGTGCTGCAGTTTCCTCCCACGGTCCAAAGATGTGCAGGCCAGGTGGATTGGCCATGCTAAATTGCCTGTCATGTTTGGAGATGTGTAAATCAAGTGGGTTATGGGAGGGTAACACAGTGTGGAGTTGGAGGAACACAGCAGGTCAGGGAGCATCAGAGGAGCAGGAAAGCTGTTTTGGATCGGGACCCTTCTTCAAAAATGGGGTAGGTGGGGAAGGTTGACATCAACTTTCCTGCTCCTCTGATGCTGCCTGGCCTCCTGTGTTCTTCCAGCTCCACACTGTTATCTCTGACTCCAGCATCTGCAGTTCTTATTATGAGTGGGTTATAGTGGGGATGGGTCTGGGTGGGATGCTCTGAGTGTCGGTGTAGACTTTTTGGTTCGAAGGGCCTGTTTCCACACTGTAGAGATGCGATGAGATACCAGTGTGTTATTTCACTGCATTCCTCCTGTGATGACCTTTTGAGCATCCCTGAGCTTAATTGCTGCATTGTCAATGTTTTTGCTTCAGCCCTAATCTCAAGAATTCCCTCCTTTAACACTTCACCCTTCTCTACTGCTTACCTTTCTGTTAAAACCTGCCTTTTTTGAAAATTAAATCATAAGTGGAAACTTTGTAATAAACAATGCTTATCTTGCTGTTGCAAGCTAACCTTGTACCTAACTTTCAACTGTCAGACCTTTACATTCCTTGATGTTTGAAGGTGAGCCAGCCATTTACGTGCATTTTTTTTTCTTGAATCCAACAGCAGAGTGCAGCAGCCCTGACAACTTCGATTTCCATGTGTATTCTACAATGCCCCTTAGCTGAAATTACTGTACTGTTTTCACTTAAATAATCATGAGCAGCATTGACCTTACCATTCCTTTGTTAGTAATTTCTGGCCATTGTGTATTCAAAGCATTTGTAGCACAAAGTGAGGCCATCTCCCCAGTTGGCCAACAGAAAGAATGGTTTGCATTTAGTGCAGCATTTTTCCTAAATACCCAAGATGTTTTTTCCTCTAGGGTGAGGGATTTTCAGATGAGAGGACTTTTTTTTAAAGGTGAGAGGTGAAAGATTTAAACAGGACGTGAGGTGCAACCTTTTTACAGAGAGGTTTGTGTGGAATGTACTTCCAGAGGAAGTGGTCAGTGTAGATATAATTACAGTGTTTAAAAGACATTTGAATAAGTATGTGAGTAAGGAAGGTCTGGAGGGATATGGGCCAGGAACAGGCAGCTGGGACTAGTTAAGTGTGGAATTATGGTCAGCATAGACTGGTTGGACAGAAGGGTCTGATTCTGTGCTGACTGATTCTATATCAATGCAGTGCTGATAGAAAGGTATGTTGAATTTGAAACTTTACCAGACAGTCATGTTTTAAAACGTCTCTTTTAATTTAAATGGAAAGAGTATTTCTGACAGGGAATGGTGGTAATATCAACTCAGTTGGGAAACGGGTCCATGTGAACTGGTTGCCATAGGGAAAAAGTTCTAGATTGAAACCTATTGCAGACAGTGACAGTTTCCCCACCTTGTTACAGAAAGCTGCTTCACAGGCATAGAAACATGGAGAGAGAATGAATGAGAAGCAGCTACTACTGTGAGGAGCTGGAAAGGACTGCCTTTGTGTTATTAACTAACTGGGATATTGGCAAACAATGTCGTCTGTTTGAAAGACATAAACAGAAAAGATGGGATTTTGGGTGTTTTATAGAATGAGGGGTCACCAAGGTGAGTCTTACTAATGGAAATCTCTTCTGGAATTCTAATTCTGAGTGAAATTCTTTTTTTTGAAGAACCTTTATTGATTTAACCTGATGTGACAGAGAGAAGTGAAGTGGGGGATAACAAGGTGTGGAGCTGGATGAACACAGTAGGCCAAGCAGCATCATAGGAGCAGGAAAGTGGGAGTGATTTGAGATGATATTTGGATCGTTGAACATTTCCCTGAAGCACTGTGCCCAATGAAAGGATTTAAAAGAAAAGTCTTGATGAAGTTAATTGATGAAATACCTTGTCTTTAGCAAAAACAGAAATGACTGGAAAAGCCCAACAGGTCTGGCAGCATCTGTGGAGAGAAATTAGAATTAATATTGCCGGTCCAGTGACACTTCTTCAGACCAGGACATACAGTTCACTGGTCCCGAAATATTAATTCTGATTTCTCTCCACAGATGCTGCCTGACCCGCTGAGATTTTCCAGCAGTTTCTGATTTCCAGCATCACCAGTTCTTTCGGTTATCTTACTTTGCCTTTAGTTTGGGGAATTATTTTGCCCATAAGCTGTGTTTGACCAATGTTGCTTTAGCTTATTTGTTGGAATAAAAGGCTTAAAATGTGGAACTGTGTCCTGCAATTCTTCCTGTTGATCACTGGAAATTCTCTGCCTTCTTAAACATTATTGGTCTCTACCTGGATTGTGAGAGTAGTCGCTGGTGTAATGGAGGGAAACAGAGCACCAAGTTGCACACAGCAAGTTCCAGCAAGCAGCAATGTGGTCATGACCAGATAATCCACCTTTGGAATCATTGAGTGATAAATGTTGGGCAAGACGCTGGGGATAGTTACTCTGCATTTCCTTCAAAGAGTATCTTTGAACCTGGTACATTCACTTGATGGGGGGAGAGTGCCTGGTTTATTATCTCATCTGACAGACTGCACCTCCAAGAACGCAGCACCACCTTCGTACTGCATTGGAAACCCAACCTCCCTTTGTTTTTATTATGTGTTGAAGTCTTGCAGTGGGACTTGAGACCCATAGCCTTCTGATTTAGAGAACTGTGGCAGGACTGTGACCAGGATCTTTGTTCCACGTGAACCTTTTTTCTATCTGTCTTCATCTAACACTATTGTCTTCTATATCATTCTCCCTTGTGTGCTTCTCCAGTTTCCACTTAAGCACATCCATACAACCTTGACCACTCACCCTAACCCTATTCCGATCCCCATGGTCACCAATTCTACATTCCTGCCACTCTTGGAGTGCAGAATTGCCTTCTGAATAGGGTAGGGGGCAGGATGGAGGGGTTAGCCTGTTAATCCAGAGACCCAGATAACATTCTGAGCACGTGGGTTCAAATCCTGTCACAGCAGATGGCGGAATTTGAATTCAATCAATATCTGGAATTAAGAATCTAATGATGGCTGTGAACCCTTGGCAATTGTTGAGAAAACCCCATATGGTTCACTAATGTCCTTTAGCGAAGGAAACTGCCATCCTTACCTGGTCTGGTCTACATCTGATTCTAGACCCACAGAAATATGGTTGATTCTTAACTGCCCTCTGGACAATTAGGGATGGGCAATAAATGCTGCCTAGCCAGATATGCCCTCATCCTGTGAATGAATTTTAAAAAATACCCAATTGCATTTATTGCTGACTACCAATTTTTTGACTTGCCACACAAATGACAATCTCTTCTCTACATATGCAGTGTCACTGCCCTGATCAGATTAACCCTTCTTCCTTCTCTTTTCGGGGGAGGACTGACCCAGGCTGTTCAGTCACTTGGCCAAAGAATCAATCTTGGAATATCTCTGAAATTATTTCCAGTTAACCTTTATGAAAATTATTTTTCCTTCATTTCAATGCCTCGCTGTCCCCTGTAATTAGTGACATGTGTTTGTGAAAGGTGCTTTGAAATAGGAGAACAATTCTTTGGCATTTGCAGTGACATTCATTCCAGGCCATAGTTTGCTTTCTGCTGCTCAGACTGAGCACAGATATCTGAGAGCTGGAGAAACTAAGATTGTTCTAGACAGCGTTGTTTATCGGGAAGATTTGATGAGAAATGCACTGCCTGAAAAACTGATGGAATCAGATTCAACCAGCACATTTTAAAAAGAAATTGCATCTGTGCTGGGAGGGCGATTGCATTCCCGCAGAGTCAAACAGATCGGGACGAAAACATCTTTTTCTTCTTCCACAGGGCGTGGGTTTTGCTGGCTGGGCCAGCATTTATTGCCCAATCTTGCCCATTTATTGCCCCTTGAGAAGGTGGTGGTGACCTGTCTTCTTGAACTACTGAAGTTTGCATGCTGTAGGTTGACCCGCAATACTGTTAGGGAGGAAATTCCAGGATTTTGACCAAGCAACAGTGAAGGAACAGTGATATATTTCCAAGTCAGGATGGTGAGTGACTTGGAGGGGTCTTGTGTGCAGTTCCAAGGGGGTGCTGTATTGTTGGAGGTGGCCCTTGGCTTTCTCCAAGGTAGTGGTTATGGATTTGGAAGGTGTTTTTTAAGGAGACATGGTAACTTGAAAAATGTCCACTATTCTCCAGGGTACTGAACAATATTACATTGCTGATGTTCCCTGGTGGCCTAGTGGTTAGGATTCACCACTTTCACTGCCACGGCCCAAGTTTGATTCCCGGTCAGGGAATAGAAGCTCAAGGATCAAGGTGTTGTGGTGTAGGGGTAATGTTACTAGAGTAGTGATCGAGAATCCCAGATGGAATTTTTCCCTCTGGCATGGTGGATCAGGGGTTAGCACTGCTGCCTCACAGCACCAGGGACCCGGATTCAATTCCACCCTCAGCAACTGTCTGTGCGGAGTTTGCACATTCTCCCCATGTCTGCGTGGGTTTGCTCTGGGTGCTCCGGTTTCCTCCCACAGTCCAAAGATGTGCAGGCTAGGGGATTGGCCATGCTACAATGCCTGTAGTGTTCAGGGATGTGTAGATTAGGTGGATAAGAGGCAAATGGGAATGTGGACTTGTTGGGCCGAAGGGCCTGTTTTCACCTTGTAGGGATTCTATGCTGCCTTTAATCATATTTTCCTTGCAGTTGCCTCTTTCTTTCCTCTTACAAATGTGTCTCGAAGGTCAATTTCAAAGTTTGTGGTTTACTTACAGTGGGGAAAGATTTCCTTGAACTTGAGAAAACAATCTGCAACAGTCTTACTTGGCAACAGCTTCTTATCATAGTATGTGGCTCTCAGTGCAATCTCATTCTTCGTCATTCCTTAATATCAACACAGACTTTCATTCATTTCAGAATAGTCTGCCATACTGGGGTCTCACGGGAAGCATTGGTTAGACATCAGTTTAAAAGCATTTGACTCCATCGTGGTGACGAAACCATTAATTTGATCCTCAGCTCCTATTTTATTTGCTTGCAGCCAAAAGCATAGCCTTTTGTTCGCTCTTATACCAGTCCCTGTCCACTAAGGTTGAATCCCGCTATGGTCCTCAAATACATCTTCATTCCTATTTTTGCAATTTCTTGACTCACTCCAAATCATAATGTTCATCAGTCTTTAATTTCCCAAATGAAATATAAAAATGAATCTCATCCTGCTGTCTTTCTGGTCATTATTACGCTGATTAAAACTGTGGTGTTGACTTAACATTACACCTCTCCAGCAGACAACATGTAACACAACTAAATATTTGGCAATTGTGACCCACTTACACTACTCTTTCTAGTAGGGCTCTTATGGTGCAGCGGTAGTGCCTCGACCTCTGGACTAAGCGGCCTGGTTTTATGCCCCACCTGCTTCCAAGGTGTGTCATAACATGTCTGAGCAGGTTGTTGAAAAATGTCTACACCTACCCTCTGTGTGAAGCAATCCTCCCTGAGCAGAGATAAGGGTCTAGGTCTGAAACGTCAAGCTTTCTTGCTCCTAGGAGGTTGCTTGGCCTGCTGTGTTCATCCAGCTCCACACCTTGTTACCTCCCTGAACAGCTTCGTTTTGAGGTTGCTTTCCTCAATCGCTGATCTTTTAGACTAATTCCCTCCATGATGACCCCATCACAACATTAAAGAATTCTGCTCTATTGACCACATTTGTTTGCCATTTATGTAAATGATTTGGATGAGAGTTTAGGAGGCATGGTTAGTAACTTCTCAGATGATACCAAAATTGTTGGTACAGTCAACAGTGAAGAAAGTTATCTATAATACAAAGGGATCTTGATCAATTGGGCCAATGGACTGAGGAGTGACAGATGAAGTTTAATTTGGTAAATGTGAGGTATTACAGTTTGGTAAGATGACCAAGGGTAGATCTTATACTGTTAGTGGTTGGGCCCTGGGTAATATTGCGGAACAGAGACTGGGAGTTCAGGTACATAGTTCACTGAAAGTTGCATCACAGGAAGACAGGCTTGTTAAGAAGGCATTTAGCACATTTGCTTTCATTGCTCAAAACATATGAAATGGGAGTTGGGATGTCATGTTGAGGTTGTACAGGACGTTAGTGAGGCCACTTTTAGAGCAGTGTGTACAGTTCTGGTCGCTCTGTTATTGGAAGGATATTATTAAATAGAAGAGGGTTAAGAAAAGATTTACCAGGATGTTGCTGGGAATGGAGGGCTTGAGTTATAAGGGGAGGCTAGATAGACTGGGACTTTTTTCACTGGAGCGCGGAAAGTTGAGGGGTTTACCTTGTGCAAGTTTATATAATCATGCGGGGCATAGATAAGGTAAATAGCAAAGGTTTTTCCCCTAGAATGGGTGAGTTCAAAACTAGGGTCATATTTTTAAGGTGAGAGGAGAAAGGTTTAAAAGGGACATGAGTGGCTACTTTCTCACAATGAGGGTGGTTTGTATTCGGAATGAACTGCCAGAGAAAGCAGTGGACGGAGGTACAGTTATAACATTTAAAACACATTTGCAAAGGTACATGAATCAAAAGATTAGAGGGATATGGGCCAACTGCAGACAAGTGGGACTAGTTTAGTTTGGTAAACTTGTTTGGCACAGACGAGTTGCACTGAAGAGACTGTTTCCATGCTATATGACTCTATGTCTCTATCAACCCTCCCTGAATATTTCATCCGAGAAATCCCATTGTTTCTGAACTCCTGATGCAGCTGATTCCAATGAAAGTGCCTGGGAAATTCAAAATTCTTTGGGTCAATTTCCCCTTTATCTGGAACTCTCTGAATATGTCTTTCAGAATTTGAGTTTTTGGAAGGTGCTGACCCACTTAATTTAATCGTTAGTCAGGAAAGGTAAGAGGTTAAAATCTCTCATTTAGGTTACCACTCAACCTTCTCAATGTGAGGAACACATGCTTCATCTATAAACATTGTCTTAATTTAACATTTTAAGCCCACGTAGCATTTTAATCAACAGCTTGTACAGAAGGTCAAGTCTCATCATTGGGAGCCGACACTGGACTTGTTTAAGTAAAAAGTGAGAAGGTGTAATAAAAAGGCAGCAGGGTTGGCATTCTGAGATCTAAAAGGGAAGCAGGAACTTATTCATCTGAATATATATCTTCTGATCTTGTAAAGCCAGATGGAAAGGTTGCTTTGGCAAGATATCTGAACAAGCCTGTAAATACTAATTTTGCCTGCACATAAATGTGCAGAAATAAATACCTGAGGTCATTGGAATTTGGGAAAGGTTCAAAAATCTGACCCAGACCAGATGTGGCATCTGTTTCTCTCCAACAGGGGACTTCCTGGTGGCGTCTCAGTGCAGCCTTTTCCTTGTTGTTTTAGGAACAATGCTTACCAGCTTACCCCCTTCTTAAATCAGCGATGTGAGCGTTGCTGTCGGGGCCAACATTTATTGGCCACCCCTAAATGCCCCTTGATCTGAGCAACCTGCCTATCCAGTTTTAGAGGGAGGGGAAGAGTCAACCACATTGAGGGTTTAGAGTCATGTGTTGGTAAGACAGGGTCAGGATGGTAGATTTCCTTCCCTAAATGACAGTAGGGACTCAGAGGGGTTTTTACAACAACTGAGAGTGGTTGTCATTAGTCTGGATTTTAATACCAGAATTTTATTCAGCTCTGATTTCACCATCTCAAGTGGTGTGATTAAAATCAGTGTTCCCAAAATGTTGGCCCAGTTATCTGGAATACTGATGCAGCAACATCACTGTACACCAATCCCTCCCTAACCATTACGCTCACTCCTGCTCAATTTCCTCATTTCCAACAAGAAAATCCAAACAGAAATCCTCTGAGGGTTTTTTAACTCCTGTGTGAGAACCGGTCCTCAGTCAGGAAAGTGCGCAATAGTGTTCTGAAGGAATCTATTGGGCATGAAGGAGAAGCTGCCGAAGTGGGTGCAGGAGCATGGGTGGGGAAGCCCAGGGAAGGATCGGGGTTGGCAATGGAAATGCAGTTGGTTGGAGGAGGTGGGGGCATGGTGTGAGAAGGCTAAGAGCTGGTAGAGGGTTCCAATCCTACCTCATTCAGAAACTGCAACATGATTAAACCTTTCCTGGTGCCCTCCTTTTTCCAGCATTACTCTGTGTTTCTATAGCCTGCTGTAGGCTCAAAATTCCCACTCTCTACAGCCTCCTCCAGCCCTTCAGGATACCTTGTGTCACATTAATGATCCAACAATCAATTACTCTGGATTGATTAATTCCACAGGTTAATTTATTTAAAACAGTAAAACACATTACAAGTTATGAAGAAGATATTGCAGCAGACCTACTGCTTTCTTTGTATGTCGGCTGCAGTCCCAAACACTGTCAGGTAGAGTCGGAACACTATCTACATATAGCACAGGAAGTTTTTCAAGGTGAACTCTTTTAATGGCAAGGTAGATGTTCAACAATGCAATTGTCCACCTGAGATAATAGGTACTGCAGATGCTGGAGAATCCGAGATAACAAGGTGTGGAGCTGGATGAACACAGCAGGCCAAGCAGCATCATAGGAGCAGGAAAGCTTGACGTTTCGGACCTAGACCTTTTCTGATGAAGGGTCTAGGCCCGAAAC
>JAHRHZ010000222.1:1435454-1445727 GCA_024137785.1 Ginglymostoma cirratum
AAATGTCAGCCTTCTTGCTCCTCTGACGCTGCTTGGCCTGCTGTGTTCATCCAGCTCTACACCTTGTTATCTCAGATTCTCCAGCATCTGCAGTTCCTACTATCACTGAATGTAACAAGTAAACTGGAGAACGGTAGGATGTAATTGGGTTGAATTGTCTGTCCATGGCATGCTGCAATGTTCCAATGAATCACAGCGCAAACTGGAGAAACAACGTCTCATCTTCAGACAAGGCGCTTCATATCCTTTTGGACTTAACATTGAATTTGACACCTTCAAATTGTGACCACACTCCCGATCCTTCCCTTTCTTTTAGCCTTATTGGTACATTCTTTGTCACCATATCCTTGCTCCCCTCCGCCCCACCGCAGTGGGACAGTCTGTTTTCTCAGTCTGGTAGTTAGACGCACCGTTGTTCTGCCATTTTCACATTCTGATCACTTCCTCTGAACTGCTAGTAACCTCTCTTTCCCAGCCACATATCCACCTCGCCCCCGTAACTCCACTATTACATAAATGTTGCCCCTTCCACACTTCACACCAACTCTGATGAAAACTCATCTAGACTCAAAACACCAGCTTGCTTTCCCTCCATGCATGCTGCCTGATCCCCTGTGTGATCTTCATCAATTTTTGTTTTCAGTACAGATTCCAGCATCTGCAGTAAGTTGCTCCTACGTTTATGTACCAAGCCTTGGCTCTTCTCATTTCAGAAATCAATATGGATTGCTAAAAAACAAACTGAGGCCCCAGAACAGTTTCCATTCTTTTGCTAACTACTTTGTCTGTTCAGATCCAGACCATTCGGCCAATTTGGCCACCTGTTGCCCCTCTTTCTTTCACTCTATCAACGCATCATGACGACATGCATTCAAACATGCAAATTAGGAGCAGGAGTGGAGCGCTCAGCCCCTTGAACTTGCTTTGTCATTTAATAAGATCATGGTTGGTCTATTTATAACCTTAAATCCACACTTATACCTCCCCAGATAATCTTTGATTCCGTTCTTAGTCATAAGTCTTTTTATCTCTGCCTTAAAAATATTTGAAGTCAGATGACACCAGGTTATGGTCCAACAGGTTTATTTGAAATCCCCTCGCGCTGCTCCGGGACTCACTTCCCCCTCGTGCTGCTCCGGGACTCACTTCCCCCTCGCGCAAACAAAGTAGGATCCGAACCCTGGGGAGCAGTTTATGAAAAACATTCACACAGACATGCATTCAAGTAACAAAGGGAAAGGAAGGTTCCTCGTTTCCAAATTACATTTTTAAAAAATTCCAAAGTAGCAAGTGTTGTTGAATTGCTCATGGTTAAGCTGGGGATTGGTTCACTTTATACTTGAAATATAGGTTTCTTCCCCCAGTCAGACTATTGTGAGGTATTGAGATCAGAGCAGGAGTTTGGCTAGGGCTTGAGCTGCTTACTCTTTGAATGTTTCTAGCAGACTGACTAACAGAAGACACAACTGGATTGTTCGAGGTGATTCCAACAAACCCCAGCTTCAGTCAGGGAACTGGCATCTCAAGTTTAACCACTCAGCAGATCAGGGTGACTTTTCATGTCCTGGCCACGACTCATCAAGGTTTGGAGGAAGATATCTGTTGAATCATTACAATCGGTCCAAAGATGTGCAGGTTAGGTGGATTGGCCTTTCTAAATTACACATCGTCTTCAGGGATGTGTAGATTAGGTGGAGTAGCCATGGGAAATGCAGGGTTACAGTGATAGGGTAGGGGAATGGGTCTGGGTGGGATGCTCTTCAGAAGGTCGGCGTGGACTTGTTGGGCTGAATGGCCTGTTTCCACACTGTAGATAGTCTATGAATTCTGTGGATTCAGTCCTTTAATGGATTTCAATGATCCCCCTTTATTCAGAACCAGCTGGGCTAGACATCTTATCTCCCAATCCATTCTGTTGGCTTGCCTAGAATGCTCATACAGAGAGTTATAGAGTCATGTTGTCTTACAGCACGGAGACAGGTTCTTCAGCCCAAACTGGTCCATGCTGACCAAAATGTCCATCCACATTAATCCCATTTCCCTGCACATGGCCTATATCCTTCTAAACCATTCCTATCCATGTGTTCATCCAAATGCCTTTTAAATGTTGTCAATGTACCCACTTCCACTGGCAGCTCATTCCATACCCATACCACCCTCTGTGTAACAAAAAAAAAGGTTGCCCCTCAGGTTCCCATGTATTCTTTCCCCTCTTATGTTAAAATAATGCCCTCTGGCCCTCGATTCCCCAACCCTGGAAAAAAGAATGAGTGCGTTCACCCTATCCATGCCTCTCATGATCTTATACACTTCCACTCAGATTCCCCCTCAGTCCCTTACCTCCAAAGAAAAAATTTCCAGCTTGCCAACCTCTCCCTATAACTCAGTCCCTTGAGTCCTGGCAACATTCTTGTGAATTGCTCCTGCACTCTTTCCAGTTCAATAACATTCTTCCTGGAGCAAGGTGACCAAAACTGAACACAATACTCCAAGTGCGGCCTCACCAATGTCCTGTACAACTGCTACATAACTTCCTAACTTCTAAACTCATTGCCCAGACTGAGGAAGGCCAGTGTGCCAAAAGCCTTCTTCACTGCCCTGTCTACCTGTGACTCCACAGTCCCCCCATTCACCATAAAACTCCTACTTTGAATTGACTTTCCAAAATGCAACACTTCACACTTAATTATATTAAACTCTATTTGCTAATATGTGGACTCAACTACATCCACGGAGACACTAACAGGACAGATTTCCTAGTCACACTACAATCCACTCTGAAGACCAATGGCATCGATGAGGAAAAGCAACAAGCCGTAAGGCAGACACTGACCAGAAGGAACAAATTTAACACTCTCAACACGACAGAAAGGAAGGCCCTAGAAGGACTGAAAAAAAGACAAAAACGTCATAATCCTACCAGCGGACAAAGAGTGCCTGACAGTAATACGAAACAAGCGGGGCTCCCTCACTAAAGCACAGATGCTACCAGCAGACATGAATACATACCGACAAATGCAAATAGACCCGACACCGCAACTGAGTAGTAAAATAATCAACACACTAAAGAGACTCAAACAGTCTGGACAAATCAACAAAATGGACTACCTAAAAATGAAACCTGAAGGGACAAACACCTCCCGAAGTTACACAAACCGGAAGTCCCCCTCAGACCCATAGTCTCCCTCCCAGGCACACTGACACAGAGATTAGCCAAGGAGTTACAAAGGAGACTAAAGCACCTCGTCAGCAAGTCCCCCCACTCAATCCACGCAGCTCAGGAGTTCCTCAATTTCCTCTAGGACATAAGAATAGACGAGGATGAGACCATAGTGTCCTTTAACAATACCGCCCTATTGACATCGATTGACATACCATTGGCAAGAGAAACACTAGCAACACTACTAAAAGAACGAGACCCAAGAGACACCATCTCCACAGACAACATGCTGAAACTACTGAACCTATGCCTTATGACCCACTTTACCTCTAATGGCCAAATCTGGGAACAAATCAATGGGACACCCATGGGGTCACCTATCTCCGGACTAGTAACAGAAGCGGTGATGCAGAGACTTGAAAGCAAGGCCCTTTCGCAAATCCAACCTAAACTATGGATCCAATTTGTGGATGACACTTTCGTCATCATTAAACGGACCAAACCAGAGGAGACACCCCAACTAATAAACTACACTCTCACCGGCATCAAATTTACCAGGGAAGAAGAAAAGAACGAACAGCTCCCATTCTTGGGCGTCGCTGTAGAACGCAGGGCCAATGGGGAATTTCTGACTAAAGTACACAGAAGGGCCACACACATGGATCGAGTCCTGAATTTCAACACCCACACACAGAGCTGTGTAAAAACACTGTTTAAATGAGTGACAACACACAGAAGCATACCAGAACTACACCAAAACGAAGAAGAATACCTCTACCAAGTATTTAAGGACAATGGATACCCGAACAGGTGGGTCTGATCATGCCTATCACACAAACAACAGCAGGAAGACACGCCCTGACACACTCATCACGTTACCATACATCAAGAACATATCCAAACTGACCACAAGACTCTTAGGACCATTGGGCATCAGAGTGGCACACAAACATATGCCAACTGCCAACTTAAACCAAAGACTCCTTACCCACTATGGACAGAACTAACATGATATACAAGAGATAAAAGGTACTGCAGATGCTGGAGAATCCGAGATAACAAGGCGTGGGGCTGGATGAACACAGCAGGCCAAGCAGCATCATAGGGGCAGGAAAACTTGACGTTTCGGGCCTAAACCCTTCATCAGATATACAAGATTCCATGTAAGGACTGTGACAAACATTACATTGGACAGGCAGGAAGGAAGCTGGCCACAAGAATACATGAACACCAACTAGCCCCAAAAAGACATGCCCAATACTCACTCGTCTCCATTCACACGGATATGGAAAACCACCAGTTCGATTGGGACAACATCAGGATCCTAGGACAGGCCAAACAGAGACAAGCACGGGAATTTCTAGAGGCCTGGTTGTCCACCAAAAAGGCCGCCAACAAACACATAGAACTAGATCCTATATATACACCACCGTGAAGAAAAACTGGAAATGAAGTAACCAGTTACAATGGAGTTTAAAAACCAGGCAGGAAAACGCAACAGCGCTTCATTGGAGGCTGCACTGATGATGTTACCCAGCGTGACAATGAAACGTCTGTGAAACAACGAACCAGCTCGGCGAGCCAACCAACCACAACACCTACAACCTGAGCTACAAATCTACTCAAGATCCATTTGCTATTTCTTGGCCCACTTCCCCAGCTGACCAAGATTCTGCTGCAATTTCTGATAAACTCCCTCACTCTCCATGACACTGACTGTTTTAGTGTCATCCGCAAACTTACTAATCACGCCCTGTACCTTCTCATTCAAATCATTGAAAAGTAATTTACCTACCACAGATGTTAGGCTTACTGGTGTTTGGTTCCCTTCTTGAATAAAGGTGCAACATTCACTACCCTCCAGTCTTCCGGGACCTCACCAGTAGTTAATGATGATGTAAATATATCAGCCACACCCCTGCAATTTCTTCTCTAACCTCTTGCAGTGTTCTTGGATATATCTGGTCAGGACTAGGAGACTTATCCAGCTTCATGCATTCTAATATGTCCAACACTTCCTCTACTGTGATATAGACTGTCCCCAAGATATTGTCATTAACTTCCCCACTTTCCAAAGTCTTCATGTCTTTCTTCACGGTAAACACAGAGGAGAAATATTCTCTGAGGACCTCATCCATCTCCTGCAGTTCCACACATATATGTCCACTTTGGTCCCTGAGGTGTCCTATTCTTTTGATAGTTACTCTTTTTCCTTTAGTATACTTAAAGAATCTCTTTGGATTCACCCTCATCTTCTCAGCCAAGCTATCTCATGTCTCCTTTTCACCCTTCTAATTTCCCTCTTCAGTAAACTCCTTTACCCCCTATATACCTCCAGGGAGTCCCTTGATCCCAGCTGTCTGTTCCTGAGCCATGCCTCCTCCTTTTTTCTGGTCAAAACCTCAATATCTCTTGTCATCCAGGGCTCCTTCCTCCTGCTAACCTTGTCCTTCACCCTCACAGGAACATAAAGACCTTGAACTCTAGCTATCGCGCTTTTAAAGGCTTCCAACTTGCCAGAGGTCCCTTTTTCTGCAAACAAACTGCTCCAACCAACCCCTGCAATCTGACGTCCAATTCCACCAAAATTCACTTTGCCCCAAATTAGGACTTGAACTTGTGGACCAGTTTAGTCCCTCTCTATAACTATTTTAAAATTAGGAGAACTATGGTAACTGGTCCGAAAGTGCTCCCCCACTGTCCCCTCAGTCACCTGTCCGGATCTATTTCCCAAGAGTTAGCCAATAAGATCGTGGAATCCCTATAATGTGGAAACAGGCCCTTCGGCCCAATAAGTCCACAATGACCCACAGTACATCCCACCTAGACCCATTCCCCTATAAACCCACCTAATCTGCACATCCCTGCACACTATGGGCAATTTAGCATGGCCAATCCGCCTAACCTGCACATCTTTTGACTGTGGGAGGAAACCGGAGCACCCGAAGGAAACCCACACAGACACGGGGAGAATGTGTAAACTCTACACGGACAGTCGCCCGAGGCTAGAATTGAACCTGAGTCCCTGACACCGTGAGGCAGCAGCGCGAACCACTGAGCCGACGTGACGCCAATTTTTGCCCCGTTCAAGTTATGCCCCTTTCTGAGTAGGATCCTGTATATACTGCTTGAGGAAACTTTCCTGAACACAATTAACAAATTCCACCCCATCTAAGCCCTTAACGCTATGGCAGTCTCAGTCTATGTTGGGAAAATTAAAATCCTGTACTATGACGGTACTATAGCTCCTGCAAGTCTCTTCAGTCTCCCTGCATAATTGTTCCTCTAATTCCAGTTGGCTATTTGGAGACCTATAGTACAACCTCAATACAGGAAATGTCACCTTTCAGGACAATGAAGTACACTCTTGCTCTTGTCCTTGGGTTACTGCAGGTGAAATAGCTCTTTACGATCTGTGACACCCAAGTTGTCAGTGAGCAAAGTGGCCATTTTTTAAGAAGAAAACTAAAGCAGGAGAATATAGCTTTCAACAAAAGAATTTTGGATCTCTTTCAGTTCTCTGGGAACTCCATTGAATTTTGGTCTTCCCTACAAATGAAAACATTATCCTTATATAAGTTCTATGATACATATTACTGTAATTTCTATGATTACATATTATATATATAGAAAATCTCTATTATGTATATACACTGTATGATGTAAATGACATAAACTTTCTTTGATAATATGATCTGTGATATATATGTTTTCACTTGTAGGGAAGGTATATATCAATGTATATTTTTGATATATATCAAAAATAAACTTTGATATATATCTATGCATCAATCAAAATTTTCATAATTTTAAAGACCAATGTTTACCTCACCATTTTCCTTCTCTGAGGAAAGTACACCCATTCTGTTCAATTTTTCCTCGGGTGTTGGCCTGTCTATTCACATGTGTTCACATTCACTGAAACCATTTCGACTTGGAATCACAAAGACAATTTCAAAACTTGTGAATGACACCAAATTTGCGGATGTGATTCACATAAAACCTGAAAGAAATTACAGGGAGATGTTAATAAATTAATAAATTTGCAGGATGTGCTTGCCATAGCCAAAGGAATTATATGTGGTGAAGTGAACATTTCTAACTATGGTTTATTGTCATAGCTAAGCATTTTGTTACTGTTATGACTGAGGCTAGAGGGTTGGAATGTTACCCTCGACTCATTACTTTGTAAGTCACAACACAAAATAGTAATATGGTTCCCAGTTACTGAGATGGCCAATTAAACATTGTATCTATCTTAGGTTTTGAATAAAAAATACTATCAATCAAGTTCTTCGAAGGAAATAAGTCTTTCTGCCATTAGTTTCCTTCTTAAGGCAAAAAAGGATGAGAAGCATGGATTGTTCCAAAGTGTGCTATTCCAATGTTTTGGCATGTGCGGTCAGTTCACTGATCACTAATCACATCTGGAGCCTAGGCAGGCAAAGTTTACTCTGGAAGAACAATATTGCAATTTTCCATCAATCACTCTTCCAGAAGAACAAATAGGTTTTACATTGACACAGAGATAGTAGGAACTGCCGATTAAATAGAAGGATCTAGGCCCGAAACGTCAAGCTTTCCTGATCCTATGATGCTGCTTGGCCTGCTGTACTCATCCAGCTCTACACCTTGTTATCTCGGATTCTCCAGCATCTGCAGTTCCTATTATCCCTCACAGAGAAAGTAGGAACTGCTGATTTTCTGAAGAAGGATCCAAACCTGAAACATCAGCCTTCCTGCTCCTCTGATGCTGCTTGGCCTGCTGTGTTCATCCAGCTCCACACCTTGTTATCTCAGGTTTTACATTGAACTCACTTCAAGATGGTTTTTGCAGAAACAGGAGAGATCAGCTGGGTGGCCCTTCCTCACAGGCTGCTTATCCCCTATCTAATTCCAGATCCATTCACTGTCCTAACAACCCCAGCAGGCATTTACAGCAAAACAATGTGTTCTAGTGAGTCATGTGATATCTAGGAAACCTTGTTGTGACCTTTCATAGTGTCACAGAGATTATACAGCACGGAAACAGACTCTTTGGTCCAACTCGTCCACACTGACTGGATATCCTAGATAAATCTAGTCCCATTTGTCAGCATTTAGCCCATATCCCTCTAAACCCTTTGCATTCATTTACCCATCCAGATACTTTTTTAAATATCGTAATTGTACCAGCCTCCACCACCTCCTCTGGCAGCTCATTCCATGCACATACCACCCTCTGCGTGGAAATGTTCCCCCTCAGGTCCCTTTTAAATCTTCCCCCTCTCACCTTAAACCTATGCCCTCCAGCTATTGACTCCTCCAACCCCAGGGAATGACCTTGTCTGTTTATCCTATCCATGCCCCTCATGATTTGATAAACCTCCATAAGGTCACTTTTAAAGAAACCGCTCCAGGCATTTCTACAAAATGTGAAACAAATTAATTTTTCCAAAATCCTTCAAAACTTCAGTCCTCCAAGAATAATCAAATGTGAAGTGTCCTAATACCATTAAGAAGAATAAGTGGGGGAGATCACATAATTCTTGGTACATAAGTGCATATATGTTATATGGCATGGATGAGCAGAGAGATTGTCTTTAGAATTCCCCAGTCAATATATATTTCTCGAATAAATATCACGAAAACAGGTTATCTGATTGTTATCTCACTCCAGTTTATATGGCCTTACTGTTTGCCAATTGGTTGCCACTTGTCTACATAATACCTTCAAAAGCTCCTTATTTGCTGCAAAGTGTCTTTGAAATGCTTGACTTTATTGCCTGGGGCACTGAGTATAGAAGTTGGTAAGTCATATTGCAATTGTATGAGACTTTAGTCAGGCCACAGTTGGAGTATTATGTGTAGTTCTGGTCACCACACGAAAGGAAAGATTTGGAGGTATAGAGAAGGTGCAAAAGAAGTTTATCAGGATGTTGCCTCGATTGGAGTGACTTCGTTATTAAGGCAGGTTGGATAAACTTGGATTGTGTTTGCTAGTGCATCAAAGGCTGAGGGGGCGACCTGATAGAAGTATAAAATTATGAGAGCTTTGGATAGGGTGGATAGTCAGTGTCTTTTTCCCAGGGTAGAAATGTCAGATACCAGGAGGCATAGGTTTAAGGTGAAAGGGGCAATATTTAAAAGCTTAGAGCAAGAATTTTTTTTATGCAATGGGTGAGAGGTGTCTGAAATGTGCTGCCAAGAGAGGTGTTAGAAGCAGAGACAATAGCGACTTCTAAGAGAGTTTCCCCAATTCACATGAACAGGCAGGGAATAGTGGGATATGGACCAAGTGCAGGCAGATGGGGCGAGTTTAGATTGGCACCATGTTGGCACAGACATTGGAGGCAGAAAGGCTTGTTTTTGTGCTATATTGCCTATATTCTTTGTTCTATCAGTGGCTGAGAATTCTTTAATAAATCAAGTAACTAATACTTCTTGAGTAACTCCTCCTGATTCCTTGAGGCCTGCCCACCACTCACATGCACAATCCAGAAATGTGATGGAATAATGTCTACGTGGCTGGGTGAGTACGATCCCAACAAAAATCTCAAAGAATTCGACTTCATCCGATTGCTTGAGTCATTGAGCATTATTCAGGTTTTCATTTTAGGAAATGGACACAGAAGCGCTGGAGAAAGAGCAAATTGAATCAGAAATAAAAGCATTACTATATCTACTGAACACATGTTCTATCTTTTTAAAATGTCATAAAATTTACACGTGCATTGGACTAATTAAATATGGAGAGAATTCAAAATTAGTGGCTATAAATTGATAGTGACTAACATATTCAATGTAGAAATAAAGAGAAAATTATTTACTTAAGGACTGATGGAACTAGTCACAATAGGAAATGATTGGGATAAATAACGCAGATGCATTCAAAAGGAAACCAGTTGAGGATATGAGACAACAAGGGAACAGAAAGAGTTGTCGAAAGGCTGAGTTGAGGTAAATTGAATGGCCATCGATTTCTGTAGAGTATAAAAACCAACACTAATTGGTTGACCCAGTTGGTCTGTTTCTCTGATAACAAGCATGGGGCTGGATGAACACAGCAGGTCAAGCAGCATCATAGGAGCAGGAAAACTTGACGTTTCGGGCCTAAACCCTTCATCAGAAATC
>JAHRHZ010000222.1:1446127-1468486 GCA_024137785.1 Ginglymostoma cirratum
AAACGTCAAGTTTTCCTGCTCCTATGATGCTGCTTGACCTGCTGTGTTCATCCAGCCCCATGCTTGTTATCTCGGATTCTCCAGCATCTGCAGTACCTTTTATCTCTGGTCTGTTTCTCTACTGTGTGTTCTACGTAGCTGCATGTACAGGGGATCGGTTAGCACAGGTGGCTGCATGGGTAGCTTGCAATGCAGAGTGATGACAACAGGGTACAATCAATTTGTGCGTCAGCTGAGATTACCATGAAGGACTATCCTTTTAAAACTCACTCCTCACCTGGGGCATGATGACCCGCAGTTTAAATGATCACTCATCTTCTCTCTCTTGTGACAGAACAGGGCCATGGCTACTTTACAGGAGCTAAAATAATTAAGTGACCAAGCTAAGCAACAGAGAGGCTATTTCTCAAAGTGGGTCACAAGTTGGCAGAGGTACAGCAGGGGGTGTCTTTTCAAAGGCTGGATCTGCATGTCGAGGTAAACTCCTTCCACTTCTCCACGAGCATCAACTCTTGAGTCTGTGTCTGGGTCAAAGTTACTGTGAAGTTTGGAACGGAGCAATCGTGACTGATAACATGGATGAGAAACCTCACCTATGTGGACAGGAAAGAGAATTGTGGAACTGAGAAGAGACAGTAAAGGGATATCCTGATATAACAGGGTTTTTGGTGGAGGAAGTAAGGAGCAATTGTTTCCTCCATTGGGGATAGGGGTGGGGTCAATGATGAAAGGGAGACAAATTTAAAAAGATTTGCAAAGGAACCAGTGGGGATCTGAGGAGATAATTCTTCAGCAGTGTGATGGCTAAGAGGGTCATCAAAGTAATTTCAATCATATCATTCGAAAGGGGAATTGAATAAATAGTTGAAAAAGAAAGTTGCAGGGCAATGGGTAAAATGTAGAGGGAATGGGACTGATTGAGAAATGTCGGAGCAGAAGTAGGCCTTTCAGCCCCTCGGGTCTTCCTTGCCAGTCAATGAAATCATGGCTGGTTTGATAAAGCTCTCTCACAGAACCAGCAATGGCGACAATAGTCTGATGGCTTTCTTCCATGAATGCTTCTATAGTTCTGGCAAAAAAGCAAGCAAATGATGTTTAATATGCAATAAAAATTATAGTCATTGTCATTTAAATCCTTAAGACTTGGGCTGTCTTCAGCTCTCTATTTCTGACAAGGCATTGCAACTATCAGCAAGATATGATGTTTTTAATTGGAAAGTTTTCTTTGGGCAGACCACCAAAAATTAATCTCTACATAAAAAGAATCCTCAGGGCAAACTTTTAAGCAAGTGCTCCACATTCACTTTTAAATTAAAGGTCATGTTCTGTAGATTAAGATAATGCATATATAAATTTAGTAATTACTTCACTTTTTTCAGGAAAAATTAAATGGAGGTGATTACTGTGCCAACTACCACCTCTCGTCCCCACCTGCATCCAATTTGTTCACTGGTTTCTTACACTAATTAGGCTTGGGTTTCAGACACAGGAAAGGCTGCATCCCAGTCTCTCAGGGGAGCTCACTGATATTTTCCTGCAGTCTGTTGACATGTGTAATGAGTTCGAACCATGTAGCTGGCTTCAACCCATCTACCTGAGATTTCGTTTGCCTTTTTCCCCACCTGACCCAGTTAATTACTGCTTAACATTGCAATTCTTTTGAAAAATTGAGTGTTGTTTACGGAACAGTTGCTAATCAGTTGAAATCTGTCAAGTAACTAGGTTCTTGTATCATGCCAGCTCTTCCTGCCCTTCTACTGGGTGGTACGGTGGCTCAGTGGTTAGCACCTCTGCCTCACAGCGCCAGGGACACAAGTTTGATTCCATTATCGGGCAATTGTCTGTGTGGACTTGACACATTCTCCCTGTGTCTGCGTGAGTTTCCTCTGGACGCTCCAGTTTCCTCCCACACTCCAAAGATGTACAGGTTAGGTGGATTAGCTGTGGAAAATATGGGTTATGGGGATTGGTTGGGACGTTAGGTCTGGGTGGGGTGCTCCTCCTGAATAACCTCTTATTACACTGTAGGGAATCTATGATTCTACCTTGTCCCTCTGACTCAAGCACTCACGGAGGCAATGACATAGCGGTATTTTTGCTAGACTCACAATTGAGAATCCCGGGCTACAGCTCTCTGGACTCAGGTTTGAGTCCCATCATGGCAGATGGTGAAATTTGAATTCATTTTCAAGAACTTGGAATTTGAAAAACTGACAGTGATCCTGACAACCACCACCAGTTGTTGTAAAAATCCATCTGTTTCCCAATTCCCTTTTGGGAAGTAAACTGCCGTCCTCACCGGGTCCAGCCTCCATGTGACTCCAGACCCGCAGCAATGTGTTTGACTCTTAACTGTCCTCTGAAGTGGACTCACAAGGCACTGAGTTAAATCCAAGCGCAAATAAGGACAGGCAAAAAATGCTTGTCCAGACAGTGGGTAAATTGAAAATAAAAACCTCTAACTCTTTTTACACAGGGACTTTAGAAAGTGTGGGACGTCATAATTTCTTTGTTTACAAAGAGTTACCTCTTGCAGAGAAACAGACCATTCAACTGAGTAGGTCCATGCTTGTGGTTATGTTCCATTCAAGTATCCTTCCTCTCCTCCTCACCTCTCCTCACCAGGATGTCCCTTATCCTCATGCCTTCCTTTTGTTATCAGTTAATGACCTCGAGTTTCAGACTGCCCCATAAGGGGACGCACCTTTTCTACAGCTACGGTATAAACCAGTACATTGTCTTCAAGCATGAAGCAGGTCAGTCCTCAGTTTCTCTGTTCTACTTAGTCTTTTCAATTAGTTTTCAATCTTTCAATTGCAATATTGTCCTTGTAATTGCACCTTCTCCAGTCCTATACTTCCTTTTAATAATATGGAGACAAATATTATGCATAGTATTCCATGAGATTTTTGCATGTGTTATGATCCCAACTGATAGTAATACCATAAAAGTTAGATCCCAAAGGATGGCTACAAATTTTATCATTGCTTTTAATTTATTGTGGGGGCGAGTCACTGAATATTTGCAAAAGGAACAGCCAATGCACTTTTAACAAAGAATATAGGAGTTTTCATATAACGGTAAAACACAAGCCGCATTAGACTGTACAGAGCTCCCACAATAACATTATAGACACACTGTCATGAAGGGTCACACTGTCTCCACACTAAAACATCTTATTAAGCAAGCATGGCTCCAATTGGTTTCTTTTTGTCATTAATTTATTTTCTTAAAAAAAGTTAATTCTGTTCCAATGATCTTTTTTGAAAAACTGCTAACTTAGCTCACTTATTGCTCATCATGGGTTCCTTAACCTCACGTCTTCATTGGTTTTGTATGATGACTTTCTTCTTGACAAGTCCACAGCCTTTTACTCGTGGAATTTTCTTCTAAGCGACTCAGAATATCTTCGCTTCTCCTCTGAATGTTTTAGAGATTGCTAAACTAATAGTATCTCTTAAGTTATTGATGTTTTGTCACTAAATTAACCAACGTCTGAGCCCCTCTCTCTCCACATTTTAAACCTCAAGTTGGTACGGTCCTAGCACTTATCTCCCTGGAGGACCTTGCTAGTCATTTTGCTAAAACTTCATAATTTCTTGGTAATGCTACCTTTAGCTAGCTGTTCACTTTTTTAATGACCTTGCATTTTAAAAAAAAATGACTTATACGTTCAAAGAATTGAAAAATAAACATAATTTTATCCACCTTACATCTCCACAGGAAAGAACTCAAGCAGGGAATTAGGAGAGCAAGAAGGGGCCATGAAATGACCTTCGCAAGTAGGGTTAAAAAGAATCCCAAGGCATTCTATACATACATTAAAAAACAAGGGGATAACCAAGGAGTAGGTAAGACCACTCAAAGATAAAGGAGGGAACTTGTGCTTGGAGGCAGAGGATGTGGACGAGATCCTAAATGACTACTTTGCGTCGGTATTCAGCCAGGAGAGGGATATGGAGGGTAGTGAGATTTCTGTGGAGCATGCCAATATGCTAGGGAATTTTGAGATCAAGAAAGAAGTGGTGTTGGATCTCTTGGAGAGCATTAAAATGGATAAGTCTCCAGGGCCCGATGCTATCTACTCCATGTTATTGAGAGAAGCAAGAGAGGAGATTGCTGGCGCCTTGACCAAGACCTTTGTATTCTCATTAGCCACCGGAGAGGTTCTGGAAGACTGGCCAGTAGCTAATGTTGTCCCTCTGTTGAAGCAGGGAAATAGGGATAATCCAGGAAACTACAGACCAGTGAGTCTCACGTTGGTGGTTAGGAAGATATTGGAAAGAATTCTCAGGGATAGGATCTACGTGAAATAGCATGGCCTAATTAGGGACAGTCAGCATGGCTTTGTGCGGGGCAGGTCATGTCTTACTAACTTGATGGAATTTTTTGAGATGGCAAAGGCGATCAATGAAGGTAGAACAGTGGAGTGTTGTTTACATGGATTTTAGTAAGGCTTTTGGCAAGGTCCCTCATGATAGGTTCATCCAGAAGATTAAAATGCATGGGATCCACGGTGACCTGGCCACGTGGATTCAGAATTGGCTTGTCCATAGAAGGCAGAGGGTAGTGGTGGAAGGGTGTTTTTCAGGCTGGAGGTCTGTGTCTAGTGATATTCCGCAGGGATCCATACTGGGACCTCTGCTGTTTGTGATACATATAACTGACTTGGATGAAAATGTCGATGGGGTGGTTAATAAGTTTGCAGATGACACAAAGATTGGTGGAGTTGTGGACAGTGCAGAAGGTTATCAAAGGATACAGCAGGATATAGATCAGTTGCAGGTATAGGCAGAGAAATGGCAGATGGAGTTCAACCCGAGTGATTGTGAGGTGCAGCATTTTGGGAGTTCAAATGTTAAGGAAAAGTATACAGTTAATGTCTGGACCCTGAACAGCATCAATGTACAGAAGGATCTTGGGTTTCAAGTCCATAGCTCCATGAAAATGGCCATGCAAGTAGATAGGGTGGTGAAGAAGGTGTACAGCATGCTTGCTTTTATTGGTTGGGAAATTGAGTACAAGAGCCAGGATGTCGTGTTGAAGCTCTATAAGACTTTGGTTAGGCCACTCTGAGAGTATTGTGTTCAATTTTCATTGTCACATTAGAAAAAGGATGTGGAGGGTGAAGAAGAGGTTTACCAGGATGCTACCTGGATTAGAGGGTATGAGCTGTAAGGAGAGGCTAGAAAAACTCGGGTTGTTTTCTCTGGAGCAGCGGAGGCTGAGGGGAGACCTGATAGGAGTCTATAAAATTATATAGGATTGCCAGTCAGAATCTTTTTCCCAGATCTGAAATGTCTAATACTAGGGGGCATGCCTTTAAGGTTAGAGGGGGAAAGTTCAAAGGGCAAGACAGGAGCAAGATTTTTTATACAGAGGATGGTAGGAGTCTAGAATGCGCTCCCAGGGATGTTGGAGTAGATATAATAGGAGCATTTAAGGGACTTTTATGAATATGCAAAGAATGGAGGGATATGGACCAAGGGTAGGCAGAAGGGATTAGTTTATTTTGGCCTCATGTTCAACACAACATCCTGGGCTGAAGGGCCCGATCCTATGCTTTACTGTTCTATTTTCTTTCCAAATAATAATTACATATGATTAGCCATCATTGACTGTCCTTGCAGAAGAAAAGTGTAAATGTGTCTTTAACAGGCCTTTTCATTTTCTTATATTTATCTTTTATCGCTATATCCATTCTAGTTATATGGCTTATACTTTGATAGTAACAATACATTAGCATGTCTTTCATACAGGGACTTTCCGTAACAATCATATTCCGCATAAGTCCACTTTGAACACAACAATCATTTTCTTCCATATTTCTAACTGATAAAGCTCATGTCTTTTCCTGTGACATGAGTGATTTTCATATTTTATGGTTTTAGCGTCAAACTCCGACAAAACAGCCTCAGATATTCATGATGCAATTTTGCAAGGCAAGTGAGAGGGTTATGATCTGTATACGTAACTGTCTCTGTAGAGTTGTCAGGCATGAAGACTTCAAAACATTGGACAGCCAATACTAAATTCAAAGTCTCTTATTTAATTTGTTGAATATTCCTGCCAGTACATATTCAATGGTGTGAAAAATGACTGACTGATCATTCAATCCCCATCTCATCCCTCTGTAATGACATCAAGATCACTGGCATCCACAGATTATATAAAAGACGCATCCTTCAGAAATCAGTACAGCTCAAAGGGACTTTGTAATTCCTCTGTAAATTCAAATTTGTTACTTTTCTTTAACAAAATTGTGCAAGAGGCCATTACATTGCTGGCATTTCTCATTTTGTCTTGGTAAACTCTGAGATAGCCTTTTCTTTTGCTAGTCTATGTGTTATTAGGTCCTCTTGCAGAGTGTAATTTTGTGGCTCTTAAACTCAATTCCCCTGACAATGAAAGCCAACACATTATACGCCTTCTTTACAACCCTGTCAACTTGGGTAACAACTTTGAGGGATCCATGGACGTGGACTCCAAGATCCCTCTGTTCCTCCACACTGCCAAGAATCCTGCCATTAACCCTGTATTTGGCATTCAAATTCGACCTTCCAGAATGAATCACTACACATTTTTTTGGGTTGAATTCCATCTGCCACTTCTTTGCCCAGCTCTGCATCCTGTCAATGTCCCGTTGCAACCTACAACAGCCCTCCACGCTATCCACACCTCCACCAGCCTTCGTGTCATCAGCAAACTTACTAACCCACCCTTCCACTTCCTCATTCAAGTCATCTGTAAAAATTACAAAGAGCAGAGGTCCCAGACCAGATCCCTGCGGAACACCACTGTTCTAGGCTGAATACTTTCCATCTACTACCACCGTCTGTCTTCTGTTGGACAGCCAGTTTTGTATCCAGACAGCCAAATTTCCCTGAGTCCCATGCCTCCTTACTTTCTGAATGAGCCTACCATGGGGAACCATATCAAATGCCTTGCTAAAATCCATATACATCACATTCACTGCTCTGCCTTCATCGATGTGTTTTGTCACATCCTCAAAGAATTCAATAAGGCTTGTGAGGCATGACCTACCCCTCACAAAGCTACGCTGACTATTTCTAATCAAACTGTGCTTTTCCAAATATTCATAAATACTATCTCTCAGAATCTTCTCCAATAATTTGCTCGCCACAGAAGTAAGACTTGCCGATCTGTAATTTCCAGGATTATCCTTATTCCCTCTCTTGAACAAGGGAATGACATTTGCCATCTCATCTGGTACTAGTCCAGTGGATAGTGAGGACACAAAGATCAATGCTGAAGGGGTAGCAATCTCTTCCCTCGTTTGCTGTAAAAAGAAACATTGGGTATATCCCATCTGGCCCAGGGGACTTATCTATCCTCATGTTTTTCAACATTTCTAACACATCCTCCTTCCTAACATCGGCCTGTTCGAGCATATCTGCCTGTTTCACGCTGTCCTCACAAACGTCAAGGTTCCTCTCACTGGTGAATGCTGAAGCAAAGTATTCAATAAGGTCCTCCCCTACCTCTTCTGACTCCGCGCACAAGTTCCCTCCACTATCCCTGATTGGCCCTACCCTCAATATGGCCATCTTCTTGTTCCTCACATAAGCATAGAATGCCCTGGAGTTTTCCATGATCCTAACCACCAAGGTTTTCTCATACCCCCTTCTAGCTCTCCTACGTCCATTCTTCAGTTCCTTCCTGGCTATCTTGTAGACCTGTCCGATCCTTGCTTCCTCAACCTTAAGTAAGTTTCCTTCTTCGTCTTGAATATATGTCCCATATGCCTTGTCATCCAAGGTTCCTTCAGCTTACCATCCCTTCCTTGCCTCAGTGGGACAAACCTATCGAACAGCAAGTGCTCCCTAAGCAACCTCCACATTTCTGTCGTGTCTTCCCCTGAGAACATCTGATCCCAATTTATGTTCCGCAGTTCTTGCCTAATAGCATTATAATTTCCCTCCCCCCAATTAAATACTTTCCCATACCATCTGCTCCTATCCCTCTCCATGACTATAGTAAAGGTCAGAGAGTTGTGATCACTTTCACCAAAATGCTCTCCCTCCGAGAGATCTGACACCTGGTCTGGTTCGTTGCCAAGCACCAAATTCAATATGGTCTCCCCTCTAGTCAGCCGATCTACATATTGAGTCAAGGATCCTTCCTGGACACACCTGACAAAACCTGCTCCATCCAAACTATTTGCACTTCGGAGGCTCCAGGCTATATTAGGGAAGTTGAAGTTGCCCATGACAACAACCCTATTACAGTTGCACCTTTTCACAATCTGCCTCCCAATGTTTTCCTCAGTTGCTGTTGCTACTGGGGACTCTATAGAAAACTCCCAATAAAGTGACTGCTCCTTTTCTGTTTCTGACTTCCACCCAGACTGACTCAGTAGAGAAACCCTCCTCCACGACCTCCCTTTCTGCAGCTGTGATACCATTCCTGATTAACAATGCCACTCCCCCACCTCTTTTACCTCCCTCCCTATTTCTTTTGAAACATCTAAACCCTGGAACATCCAAAAACCATTCCTGCCCCTGTGATATCCAAGTCTCTGTGATGGCCACAACATCGTAGTTCCAAGTACTGATCCCTGCTGTAAGTTCATCACCCTTATTCCTGACACTTCTTGCATTGAAGTAAACACCCTTCAACCTGTGGCACTGCCTGCAACTTTGTCCCATCGACTATCTATCCTTCCTCACAGACTCTCTGCATGCTGTATCTGCCTGTACACTAGCTACTCCATCCTCTGATCTGTAGCTCTAGTTCCCATCCCCCTGCCAAACTAGTTTAAACCCTCCCGAAGAACTCTAGCAAATCTCCCGCCCAGGATATTGGTGCCCCTCCAGTTCAGGTGCAACCTGTCCTTCCTGTACAGGTCCCACATTCCCCAGAATGTATCCCAATGATCCAAGTGTCTGAAGCCCTCCATCCTACACCAGCTCTGTAGCCACGTGTTCAGCTGCACTCACTCTCTTTTCCTGGCCTTACCAGCCTGTGGCACCGGTAGTAATCCTAAGATTGCTACTTTGCTTGTCCTCCTTTTAGCTTCCATCCTAACTCCCTATATTCACTTTTCAGGTCCTCTTCCCTTTTCCTAGCTATGTCGTTGCTCCCAATGTGTACCATGACTTCTGGCTGCTCACCCTCCCCCTTAAGAATCCCATAGACTCATTCCAAGGTATCTGAGGCAACATACCATCTGGGAGTCTCACTCGGTACCACAGAATTTCTTGTCTGTTCCCCTAACCATTGCCCGAATATATTAGTTCACTTACCGGCTGCCCCCGGCTCGCGCTGTCACCTCTCCTGCCGCTGAAAATTGGATATGAATCAGTTTTTGATATCATATTGACTTTGCAATCAAATATATGTAATTACTACAATCCATATAGTTTTGGCACCATCACAATAGTTAAGATCTTACTGAAACAAAATAAAAAGCAGTGGATGCTGGAGATCTGAAACAGACAAAAACAGGAATTGTTCGAGAAACTCAGCAGGTCTAGCAGCTCCCTGCGGAGACAAAACAGAATTGATGTTTCGCGTCCAGTGACCCTTCTTCATAATGGGAGGTGAGGTAACAGGGAAGATCCTGATACTGTGACTCAGTTCAATAATATCATGACTATTGCATTTTGGTAAAACAAACAAAGGCACGACTTATACAGTTAATGCTAAGGCCCTGGGTAGTGATGTCAAACAAAGAGAATGAAGGGCTCAGGTACGTAATTCTTTGAAAGTTGCATCACAGGTAGACAGGGTGGTTAAGAGGTGTTTAGCACGCTTGCCTGCATTGCTCAGACCATTGAGTATAGGAGTTGGGATATCATGTTGAGGTTGTACCAATGTTGGTGAGGCCACTTTGGAGTACTGTGTAGAGTTCTGGTCACCCTGCTATAGGAAAGATATTATGAAGCTGGAGACAGTTCAGAAAAGATGTACTACGATGTTGCCAGTACTAGAAGGTTTGAATCATAAGGGGACACTGGATAGGCTGGGACTTTTCTCACTGGACTGTAGAAGATTGAGGGGTGACCTTATAAAGGTTTATCAAATCATGAGGGGCATAGATAAGGTGATAACAAAGGTCTTTTCCTTGTGATTTTGAGTTCAAAACTAGTGTTCATATTTTTGAGGTGAAAGGAGAAAGATGTAAAAGGGACCTGAGGGGCAACCTTTTCACACAGAGGGTGGATTGCGTGAAGAATAAACCTCCAAAAGAAGTGATAGATGCAGGTACAATTACAACATTTAAAAGGCATTTGGACAGGTAGATGAAAAGGAAAGGTTTAGAGGGATGTGGGCCAAACAAAGGCAAATGGGACTAGTTTGGCTTGAGAAACTTGGTTGGCATGGACAAATTGGACCGGAGAGTCTGTTTCCTTGCTGTTTGACTCTATGACTGTGTAATCTCATCCCTCAACTGGACTGATCCCTCGGTATTGAGTCTAAACATTTGCTGCTTTATGGATAATGCTACCCCACATTAACATAGTGTGTAGCAAAAGACATATTTTCTGGTCTATTACAAATTGATTTATGCATCAGTTGGAGCTTTCATAAATGTTCTTGGTAGTTTTCCAGGAGAGAGCATAACATTCCTCAAATCTCTTAATTAGCTCTATAATATCCAATTTGATTTATTTGAGGGTCAGCTTCAGAATTGTTAATTATGATTCATTCTCGAATCATTCAGGTACATTTATTCCAATCTCTATTTCTTTCACCACTCTCAGCGTACTTCTATCCTAACTATCCTCTCTGTCCATGTATCATTTCAACATGACAGAGTCACTGACTTTCCTCTTGTCTGGAATACTCACTGCATAATTAATGTAAATGAGTTTTTTTTAGATTTGATAAACTACGGTGAATATCACTTTAATGGTTCACCAAAGCAGTTAAAAGTACGAACAATTTATTTCTAACAACAAAACTCTAAACTTTGGCAATTTTACTCTGATCTGGGTTTCAATGTTTGTTGAGCACTGCTCAAATGCTTTTTGACCAACTGATGGGTTCAGTTTAGTTTCCTCAGGAACTTAAGAAATGTGTTGAACGTGAAGCCTCTGAACTTTGATTTAATAATATTTTAAAAATTAATTTACAGGGCCCCTTCACCTCATGTCCATATACCAGTTCAAAGATGTGAAACCTGTGGACTCACTAGGGGCATCCCTAATGGCAAACAGCAACAGGGGAATTCCTTTATCTGAATCATTAGGACATTCCTGACAATAAGTTTTAACCATGGTCTTTAAGGTTTGTTACCATCTTTCTAATTTTCCTTGAGATACTAAATGATAAACCAAAGATGCAAATTGTTGTTTTCCCAAACCATTCAATATTTCTTTGAATATTTGCAGCATAATGTTTAACCATTTGCCTGATTATTCACTGGGTAATCTATATCTTAGGAATAACATAACTAATTTTCCAACTAACATTTTTAGACTCAATGTTAGCCAAAAGTAACATAAGATGGAAAAAAGGAAACATTTCTTCACCTAAAGAGTGGTGAGCCTGTGGAATTCAGGAAGTAGTTAATGCCAAAATATTGAATGTATTCAGGAGGCAACTGGATTTAGCATTTGGGGTGAATGGGATCAATGTTTATGGAGAGTTAACAGGATTAAGTTATTGAGTTGGACAATCAGCCATGATCGTGATGAATGGCGGAGCAGGATCGAAGGGTCGAATGGTCTCCTCCTGCTCCTATCTTCTATGTTTCTATGTTTTTATGTACTGCCACGGGAAATCTCATTAAAATATGCATAATCGCTGAAAGACACTAATTTCTACTTCCAGTTTCAGGTAGGTGTCCGACACAATCCATTGACACCTTTCCAAAGAGACCTTCAAAAGCTAGTGGCAGAATTAAAGGTACTATTTGATTCGTGGTTGGGATTTCCCCATGAGCTGACATGTATGGCATGCATGCCTGGCAAGATTTAGCCACATGTGCATGCAATCTTGGCTGATACAAAATTTAAGTATTTTAGCCTGAATTTTCCTCACACTTAGGGACCTGCCATTGGAATTTCATCAATCCCTTGCAAAAATTCTCTTCTCCTTCCCATTGTTCTTACTTTTTCGTTCTCCTCTCTCACCAATTTAAGAGTCCTTATTTCTATGTCCCTTTCCATATGTCTTTTATTTTTCATTCTCCGCTATTTCCATTTATCTTTGTTTCACTTTTTCCTTTCTTTTCGTTTCCCTTTTTAGTTTTTCTATCACATACTTTATTTTTCATTTCTCTTTCTTTTTGCTTTTCCACTAATTTAGGTGTTATCATTTCTAACAGAATTATAGCTAATTTTAGCAGTTTGACACACCAACTTCATATCTTGCTTTTCTCCAAACTCTAAATGCTTGGTAATCACTTTAAGTATCTGACCTGATGACATTGTTCTCTTATTTCTACCTCTAACACGTCGCTATTAAATCTCAGTTTTAGCTTTCGTCAAGATTTCAAAGAATCCACTGTTGTATCTTCTGCCTCCGGGAACAACAGTCAAAGCCATTTTGACATTCCAACCCATGTAATATACATCACGGCATTCCTGTTTCTGTCTTCACCGCATCCAGGAAGTCTATTTTTAAAGATTCACAAACCTTTATTAAATTCAATAAATGTTGATCCTGCAAAGAGCCTCCATTTTATTATGATTCCAGCTGATAATACTGGACGTTTCAGATCGCAGAGTGAAATCTGGCTTGATAGATTGTAATGTTTAATTTTCTTCTTGTTTTCTGTGCTGGACGTTCACTGGATATCTTCATGAGTAACTACCAATGTACATTTAACAAATGCATAAAAGCTTGATGCACAAAAGAAAGCACAAGCTCTGTTAGAATCATCGAATCTCTACAGTATGGAAACAGGCTATTTGGCCCATTGAGTCCACACTGACCCTCTGGGGAGCATGCTGCCCAGACCCACATCTCTTCTCTATCCCTGTTACCCTGCATTTTCCATTGCTAATTCATTCTGTATGTCCCTGGACGCTGTGGATAATTTAGCATGGCCAATCCAACTAGCCTGCACATCGTCGGACTGTGGGAGGAAACCGGAGCACCCGGAGAAAACGCATGCAGACATGGGGAGAATGTGCAAACTCTGCACAGACAGTCACCTGAGGGGCCTGGCTATGAGGCAGCAGTGCTAAGCCCTGAGCCACCTTGCTGCCCATGCATATAGAATATGCAAGACTATTTGAGGGAAAGTCATTTAAAGTGTATGAAAGGAAGATTCAGTCCTTTCACTCCACCACCCAGCCTACAAACACTCAAACCTAGGGAAGGCTTATTCTTGTATCCATATGAAAGCTCTTTGTTCAGCTGGCACTGGTTGAAGTAATCAATTCAGTCCATGGATTGTCATCTTCCTGGAAAGCTCTGGTGACATCTTGTTCTACTCTCTTGGCAGTCTCAGTCTGAAAATGAAAGGGAAATCTTTCTGTTTCTGGTGCATAATGTGCTTAAACTCTGAGGAGAGGTTGGAAATGTGATGACTCTTTCTTGCAACAGGGAAAGTTAAGAGCTGGGAACTTAATGGAAGTTTTGAAGGTAATGAGAGGTTTTGAGGAAGTGAACAGGCAAAAAATAATTTCCTTCAAGGGAGCAGATTGCTAACCAGAGAGGCACTGATTTAAAATCACTGGATGTACATTTGGTGGGCAGAAGAGGAGAACTATTTGTACTCCTCCCAATACTTTTACCTAATTCACTTGGGGACATCACTGACTGGGCCAGAATTTATTGCCTGTCTCCAGGTGCCCTTGAGAAGGTGGTGGTGAACTGCCTTCTTGATCTGCTCTTAGGGAGGGAATTCCACTCTGCAAGTTATTGGACAAGAGTTTTCGTTTTTTGTTTAATTTAATTAACTCCAAATAGGCTGGTATCCGTCACGAAAGCACCATTAATTTAAAGCACCATTAACGTGCATTGTACTCGACACTGGTCTGTCTTCTCAGAGCCAGCTCTCAGACTGAACAGAACCTCTGACAGAGACAGTAGGAACTGCAGATGCTGGAGAATCTGAGATAACAAGGTGTGGAGCTGGATGAACACAGCAGGCCAAGCAGCATCATAGGAGCAGGAAGGCTGACGTTTCGGGCCGAGATCCTTCTTCAGAAATGGGGGAGGGGAAGAGGGTTCTGAAATAAATAAGGAGAGAGGGGGAGGCGGATAGAAGATGGATAGAGGAGAAGATAGGTGGGGAGGAGACAGGCAGGTCAAAGAGGCGGGGATGGAGCCAGTAAAGGTGAGTGCAGGTGGGGAGTAAGGGAGGGGATAGGTCAGTCTAGGGAGGACGGACAGGTCATGGGGGTGGGATGAGGCTAGTAGGTAAGAGATGGGGGTGGGGATTGAGGTGGGAGGAGGGGATAGGTGAGAGGAAGGACAGGTTAGGGAGCCGGGGACAAGCTGGGCTGGTTTTGGGATGCCATGGGGGAGGGCTCATATTTTGCTTGGGAACCCCGCAGCCCAATGATATCAATGTGGACTTCACAAGCTTCAAAATCTCCCCTCCCCCTATCCCCTCCTCCTACCTCAAGCCCCATCCCCATCTCCTAAATAATAGCCTCATTCTGCCCCCTTGACCTGTCCGTCCTCCCTAGACTGACCTATCCCCTCCCTTACTCCCCACCTGCACTCACCTTTACTGGCTCCATCCCCGCCTCTTTGACCTGCCTGTCTCCTCCCCACCTATCTTCTCCTCTATCCATCTTCTATCCGCCTCCCCCTCTCTCCTTATTTATTTCAGAACCCCCTTCCCCTCCCTCATTTCTGAAGAAGGGTCTAGGCCCAAAACATCAGCCTTCCTGCTCCTCTGACGCTGCTTAGCCTGATGTGTTCTTCCAGCTCTACACCTTGTTATTTCAGAACCTCTGACATTCCTGTTTATATCTGTCAGCCAGGGCTCCCTGATTAGACCAGGTTAACAGCCCTAATCCGGCAACTCATGTTCTATGAAGTGCACCTGCCTGACCTCATTACAATCGATGTAATTTGTTTTCAGGCTGTGGGCGTCACTGGCTAGGGCCAACATTTATTGCCCATCCCTAACTGCCCAGAGGCCACTTAAGAGTCAACCTCAATGCTTTGGGTCTGGAGTCACATGTAGGTCAGACCAGGTGAGGAGAGTGGATTTCTCTCCTCTAAAGGACAACCAAATGGGTTTCTATGGCAATCACTATTGGTTGGATCAGGCCTCCTTTGGATTGCAGATTTGTATTGATTTCAAATTTCACTATGTGCCATGGTGGGCCTTGAACCCCTATCTCCAGGTTGTCAGCCCGGGATTCTGGATTACTCCTCCAGTGTCATTACAACCTCCTTCAACATGTAACCTCCTTCAATCCTACAACCCCTTCTGAAGTTGCTGTTCCTTCAATTTTGGCCTCTTGGTCATCAATGAACTTTTCTGTTCAACCAATGACAACTGATAGGTCTAGTCGAGAAAGGCATGGACCACAGTTTCCCTATAACATGAGGATTGTTATGAAATAAAATTCCACACTGAGATGTCCAGCAGGATGGTAAATTAGATTTTTTTTTAATACATTCAAGAATGTGGATATCTCTGGCTAGGCCAGTATTTGTTGCCCATTCCACATTGCCCACAAAGTAAGGGTCAACCACATTGCTGTGTATCTGGAGTCACATGTGGGCCAGGCCAGGTAACAATGACCATCTCCCCTCCTAAAAGACATAAGTGAACCAGATGGGTTTTTACAACAATTGACAATGGTTTCATGGTCATCATTAGACCCTTAATTCCAGATTCTTCACTGAATTCAAGTTCCATTATATGTCACGGTTGGGGTTTGAACCCAGATCCCTGGAGTTTCTGAATTAATAGTCTAGCGATAACACCTCGAGGCAATTATCTCCCCGAATAAAACCAAATATTTTAAGAGCTGATTAAAGGAGGAGAGAGGTGTTTAGGGAAGGAATTCCAGAGCTGATGGCACAGCCCCCAATTTTCTCTTGGAATTCCATCACAAACGAGAGTAGGCCACTCAGCCCTTCAATGCCTCTCCGTCATTCAATAAGATCATGGCTGATCAGATTCTAATGTCGATTCTATATTCCTGCACATCCCTGATGTAAAAATCTTTCATGGTGCAGAAATAGAAATTGCTGGAAAAGCTCAGCTGGTCTGGCAGCACGTGTGGAGTGAAATCAGAATTAACGTTTCAGGTCCCTCAACCCAAAATGTTAACTCTGATTTCTCTCCACGGATGCCGCCAGATCTGCTGAGCTTTTCCAGCAACTTCTGATTTTGTCTTGAATTTACAGCATCCATAGTTCTTTCTGTTTTTAATCTTTCATGGTGGGCAGCTGAAAATTCAGGATGCTGAAGAGACTGGACCTGGAGTCAGTGGGCAAAAAAATAGATAACCAGGCCCTGTTTCAAAAAGTGAATGATACCACCATTAAGTTAACAACAGCTTGCGGTAATGCAAAATTAGATTATGTGTTCAATATTCTGCATGGGGTAACTGAAATAAGAAGGGACAGAGCAGTGGGAATAGATTGATACTGTGTGCATCAAGAATGATTTTACGTTAACACCCCCACAATTAAAGTTACCTGGACTGTCACTGAGAGAGCAGGTCAGATTGGACATATCAGAATGGACATAATGTCCATTATATACAGTCGGAGTGTCGACTGCGAACCACCTCAACTATGTGCGGTAACAGTTATAATATTGTAGTGGAATGTGTTGAATTAATTCATCGACCATGCCCGTGTAAATCAAACATAAAAGTTCAACTGGTCAATTTCACTTATGAAAATTTCTTGCACATAGAGGCTTGTAAAATCATGAGGGGCATGGATAGGTTAAATATAGACAAGGACTTCTCCCCAGAATGGGGGAGCCCAAAACTGTAGAGGGCTTGGGTTTGAGTTGGGAGGGGAAAGATTTAAAAGAGAGCTAAGGGGCAACATTTTCAGGCAGAGGGTGGTGCGTGTATCGAATGAGCTGCCAGAGGAAGTGGTGGAGGCTGCTACAATTACAACATTTAAAAGGCATCTGGATGGGTACATGAATAGGAAGGGTTTAGAGGGAAATGGGCCAAATGCTGGAAAATGGGATGAGATTTATTTAGGATATTTTTTCGGCATGTACGAGTTGGACTGAAGGGTGGGGTCTGGGCCCGAAACGTCGGCCTTCCTGGTCCTCTGATGCTGCTTGGTCTGCTGTGTTCATCCAGCTCTACACCTTGTTGTCTCTGTTTCCACGCTGTTTATCTCTATGACTCTATAAGTCTGTGGGTGAGTCACCAGCATGCTACTCCCTGAGTCATTCAGAATTTGGATTCATTTCCCAGAATTAAACACAAAATCTAGACTGAGGACCATACAGAGCAAAGTTTGCCCTTTTAAAACGGGCAAAGAAACCAAAGTTCTTTATCGTTCCAATCCACCAATGCAAAAGCGCTATCACAACATTCTGAAGAAGAGCAGGGGAGCTTTATTTCCCATGGGTCCTAACCAATGTTTCTTCCTGAACTAAATGAATAATAAATGAGATGACCTATTCATTACTGCTGTGTGCGAATTGACTGTCACATTTCCAGCACGACGGCTGTGACTAACACTTCAAAAAGTGCCCTTTTCTGGTTGCAAAGTATTTGGAGGTCCTGAAAGGTGCTACATAAATGCAAGTTCCTTGTTTACCTAACAAATCTCTACCCCAACCTTGCATATAAAGCCCACGGGATATTTTGTACGCTAATGAGCATGATAAAGTGAAGACTGACTAGACAGGGTATCTCATTATATGAAAAGTGGAAACGTATGTCTGACAGAGCATTCCAGGGATAAGGAACGTGTTCCTTGGGAGACAGCCAGATTTGCCTGTCCACACCACCCCCATCTCTGTTGCATGGTAAAAGGAAATTCCTTTGGCGTTGTGGATTCAAGAAGATTACATCCCATAATAACATGTGCATAGATGCTGGTGACTGTCGGACCAATAAATACTTGGTTTCCAAATGCATTTGGACCGCAATACTTACTTTGCTTCAGTTCCTCTTTTGATGTGGGAATGCTCAATGATGCCTCTTTGCTTTCCTTTGGGTGAAGGGAGCTCGTTGGAAAGCTGCATGAAAGGCAGCCTTTGTGTTCCAACCGGAATGCTCTCGGAATCTGCTCACCACAGTCGTCACTTCAAAAATGGAGTCAACTTCGCTTAACCAAACAAATGTTCTGTTTGATTAACCCGTGTGATGCAGAGCAATTAAGGTTAAGGCTGCTGAGTCACCAGATTGAAAATAACAACTAGTATTTATGGTCAGTGTAGCAAAATATCATGGGATACTTCAGAGGGGCACATGGGGTGGAGTGATGGCTCAGTGGTTAGCACGGTTGCTTCACAACACTAGGGGCCCCTGGTTCAATTCCAGCCTTGGGTGACTGTTTGTGTGGAGTTTTTGCATTCATCCCTATGTCTGCACGGGCTTTCTCTAGGTCCTCTGGTTCCCTCCCACTGTCCAAAGATATGCAGCTTAGGGGAGTTGGCCATGCCAACTTGCCCATAGTGTCCAGGGATGTGTAGGTTAGGTGAATTAAACACGGGAAATGAAACGTTACAGAGTAAGGGGTGAGTCTGGGTGGGATGCTGTTTGGAGAGTCGGTGTGGACCTGTTGGGCTGAATGGCCTATTTCCACACTGCAGGTATTCTATGATTAAAAAATTGTAACAGCCATGTTCACACCATTGGCCTTAAACAGAACTAGAATATCCATATAAACACAGAAATTCACCAAAGACCCTCAGACAGCATCTTCCAAACCCACTTCATCTGGAAGGACAAGGGCAGCACTTGCATGGGAACACCTGCAAGTTTCCCCCCTAAACCACACTCCATCCTGATTTGGAAATACATCACCGTTCTTTCACTGTTGCTTGGTCAAAATCCTGGAATTCTCTCCTTCAGGGCACTATGGGTCAACTGACAGCAAGACGACTGCAGCGATTCAAGAAGGCATCTCAGGGGCAACTAGGGGAGGACAATAAATGCTGGCCAGCCAGCGATGCCCACATCCCATGAATGAATAAATTAAAACAAACTACAACAGCAAGGCAGAGACAGGGAATTCTGCAGTGAGTAACTCACCTCCTGATCCCCAAAGTCTATTCACCATCTACAAAGTGCAAGCCAGAAATATATTGGAATACTTTTCCATTTGCCTAGATGAATATGCCTCCAATAACACTGAAAAAAAACTTGACACCATCCCGGACAAAGCAACCTTCTTGATTGTCACCGCATCCAGCAGTTTTACTCATTTAGTCCCTCCATTGCTGATGTTCTGTAGCAGCTGTGTGTGGCATTCAGGAAATGTACTGCAGCAACATGTCAAGGTTTCTCTTACAGCACCATCAAAACTTACAATCTCCACCATCTAGAAGGACCAAGGACAGCAGATGTGTGGGGAGATCACCACCAAAAAAACACCGATGAACTGAGGCAGCAAGTAGAAATGAATAGATCCGATATGGTAACCATTACAGAGACTTGGCTACAGACTGGGACATGAATCTTGATGGGTAGAGGGCACTTAGGAATGACTAGAGAATATGAAAAGGTGGAGGCGTGCTTCTGTTAGTTAATGACCGTATTAGCACAGTAGAGAGGAAGAACCTAAGTTAAGATCTCCAATCATGAAGCTAGAAATGAGAAACAATAAAGGCAAAGAAACCATTTATGGGAGCAGTCTACAGTGACCATCGGTTCTCTAGAAAGTCAGACTGGAGAATCTGTAATGGAAAAAATAAGGACCAGCAGGTTAATTGAACAGATATTTTGTATCAGTTTTCACAATAAAGGATACAAGTGACATCCCAGAAGTAATGTTAAATCAGGAAATAGGAGGGAGGGAGATACGTAGGAAAATTATAATCACCAGAAAAGTGGTACAGAGTAAATTGTTGGAGTTGGGGGCCTGATAAATGCAGGAGTCCTGATGGACTACACGGAATCCTTCCTGCATCTAACCTGTATAATCCTGTTCAAATTTTATTGGTTTCCATGAAATGCCCCCTCATTCTTCAAAACTCCTCAGAGAAGGAGACCAAAACTGCACATAGCATTTCAGGTGTGGCCTCTCCAATGCCCTGGCAAGGCATCCTTAGGCCTGTACTTGAAACATAGAATTATAGAATCTTACGGAATAGAAGGAGAACAATTGATCATATCTGTATATATCTGTCATATCTGTACCAGATCCCAAAAAAGCTGCCCAGCTAGTTCAGCTCTCCAGCCCTATCACTGTAGCCCTCTAAATTCTCCATTTTCAAATATATATCCAGCTCTCCTTTGAAACCTCCAGTGGAATCCATCTCCGTTGCTCTCCCAGGCAGTGCATTCCAAATCCGAACAGCTCTCTGAGTAAAGAAGTTTCTCTTCATCTCACTCCTAGCTCTCTTGCTGCCAATCCCTGAGTTCATCCTCTCACAATGAAGGCTCGCACACAGTTTATCTTCTTTACAGCCTGTTGCACCTGCATACTTACTTTCAATGACTGAGGAATAAATATCAGAAAAGACACCTCGAGAGCAATACTTTCTTGTGCTTCTTTAAATATAGTGCCATAGGATATTTTGCATGCACCTGAGAGAGTACTGTGAGCAGATTTGGATACCGCACCTCAGGAAGGATAGATTGGCCCTGGAGGGAGTACAATGTAGATTTACAAGAATGATACCTGGCTTCAGGTGTTAAATTGTGAAGAGAGATTATACAAATTAAGCCTTTAATTTAGAATTCTATAATTTAGAAGGTTAAGGAGTGAACTGCTTGAAGTCTTTAAGATATTAACAGAAAAAGACATGCGCATAAAGATAAAAATAAACAATTTCCACTGTTTGAGGATTCTAGAACTAGGGGGCAACGTCTAAGCATTAGGGCCAGACCATTCAGGAGAGATGTTAGGAAGTATTTCTATACACAAAGGCTGGTAGAGGTTTGGAACTCTTTTCCACAAATGGCAGTGGATCAATTGTTAATTTTAAATCGAAGACAGATAAACTTTGGTTAAGCAAAGGTATTGAGGGATATGAGCCAAAAGCAGGTCTATAGATTTAGGTCGTAGCTCAGCATGATCTCATTGAATGGAGGAACAGGCTCGAGGGGCTGAATGGCCTATTCCTGTTCCTATCTTCTTATGTCCACATATGTTCCTGTGTAATCTGTCACAGTTGAAAATAGAATGCTCACAGCACTTCTGTTTAATCATTAATTGTAACATTGATAAATTGATTTGCAAATGTCAATGTCCTGTTCCCCTTTTAAGTTAAATCAGTACCACACAAGAAATGCTGTCCCTGTTAGCTCCGTTCACTGGGCAGCTGGTTTGTCATGCAGAATGATGCCAACAGCATGGGCTCAGTTCCTGCACAGGCTGAGGTTATCATGATGGACTATCCTTCTCGGCCTCTCCCCTTGCCTGAAGCATGGTGATGCTCAAGTTAAACTCATCGCCAGTGGTTTCTCTAATGAGAGAGCTGCCCTGTAGTTTGATAGGACTACGACGACTTTCCCCTTTGTATTATGCCCACACTGTTAACCCTTAAACTGCTCCTTTTGAAAAGTCATGCTCTCAGTTCTGCCCGTCCTTTTAGCTTTGTTATTTTGTTTTAATTCATTGAAGTCCCCTAATAAGCTTTCTCTAATGCGCAGTGCTACCACCACTGTGCGGCTGCTGCTTTCTCTCTGTTCCCTCTTTTGACTGTTACTGCCGCAAACTCTTACACTGAAACATATGCTTCTTCAAAAAAACCAATAATCACACCCATGACAAGGATCGCTGTAAAATCCCTCCCCAACTCGGCGTCATTTTACAGATTTCCATAATTTCACAAACAAGCCATTATCATGTGAAGGTGGTCTTGACTGATTATTTCAGGTCATTTTCACTTTAGCCAATAGGTTCTTTGGGATTATCATTGCCAAAGAATGAAGGGGCACATTCAGACAGCGTGACTCTAAATCTGTGAGCAATATTTACAATTCTGCATATTGTAGTCCCATACTCATTGTGTGGTCTGATGGCTTTATTATAGCTGTCTCACGCCTCATATATTGAAAACATCGCTCAGTGTGGGTGTATGTCAAGCTTTCAATGTCCTGTGAAATGCTGGAGGCGGGGGGCACTGACTGAGCAGTTAACTCCAGATTCTGTTGCATTTACGCTTCACCAGTTGTTAGGGTGGAATTTGAACCTATGCTACCCGAACATTGACAACAAACACAAAGTTTCTGGAAAAGCTCAGCAGGTCCGGCAGCATCTGTGAAGGCAAAAACAGAGTTAACGTTTCGGGTCCGGTGACCCTCCCTCAGAACTGTT
>JAHRHZ010000222.1:1478486-1514794 GCA_024137785.1 Ginglymostoma cirratum
CTGTGTTCATCCAGCCCCATGCTTGTTATATCGTCTTCCCCAGGATGCTTGGGAATGGGAATTTGATGCTGTGATTATCACACACCTGTGGAAGGAATTTTAAAAAAGGCCGTTATAAAGGCAATTATGGCAACATGAAAAATATTTTGTAATGGGAGGAGGCCACTTGATTCATGCGATGCTGCAAGCAATGCTAGGGAGCTATACTGCTGGGCAGACCTATACTGCTGGGCAGTCTTCATCTGAAAGGCGCTGGGATTGTTGTTGTGGAAAGTTGTGCAAGAAGGGACATAGAAAAAGCTTTAACCCAAACAGTGGGGGCGAGGGAGCAGGTTGGAGTTGACGTGATATTCAGGAAAGAAGGCAAGGCAAAAGAGCAAGGCAGCAATGGAGGAAAAGATGATCAAAGCATGCAGACCTAGGATTACAGCAGCAGATAAGTGTAGCGTTTGCAAAAAAAAACAAAAGATACTGAATTAAAGGCTTTGTACTTGAGTGAACATGACATTCATAACAATAGATGAATTGACAGCACAAATAGAAATGAATATGTCTGATCTGGTAATCATTACACAGACATGGTTGCAAAATGACAGAGCCATTTGTCTGAATATTCGACGGCACATGACATTCATGAAGAATAGGAGGATTTAGGAAAAGCTGAAGATGTAGCTTTGTTATTTAAGGTTGCTATAAGTATAATAGAGAGAGAGAGAGAGAGATGACCGTAGTTCTGGAGATCAAGATATTGTATAATTTTTTTTCTTTATTCATTCATGGGATGAGGGTGTCGCTGGCTAAGCAGCATTTATTGCCCATCCCTAATTGCCTGGAGAGCAGTTAAGAGTCAACCACATTGCTGTGGGTCTGGAGTCAGATGTAGGCCGGACCAGATAAGGATGGCAGTTTCCTTCCCTAAAGGACATGATTGAACCAGATGGGTTTTTCCTGACAATCCGCAATAGATTCATGGTCATCATTAGATTCTTAATTCTAGATATCTGTTGAATTCAAATTCCACCATCTGTCATGGTGGGATTTGAACCCGCGTCCCCAGAACATTATCTGGGTTTCTGGTCTAACAGTCCAGTGATAATTTGGGCAGAGATAACCAATTGTTAAACGAAGAAACACACAAAAGCAGAAATTGCTGGAGAAACTCAGCATGTCTGGCACCATTTACGGAGAGAGAAACAGAGCTAACACTTCGATCACTGGACTGGAAACGTTAACTCAGTTTCTCTCTCCACCAATGCTGCCAGACCTGATGAGTTTCTCCAGCAATTTCCCCTTTTGTTTGTTTCAGATCTCCAGCATCCATAGTTGTTTGTTTTAGTGGAGGTAAGAATTTCCTTGTGGGAGTAGAGTATAGGCATCCTACTAATAACTACACTGTAGGGCAGGGTATACAGAATGAAATAATGGGAACTTAGCTGAGAGTACTACTATTCAACTGCTCAGAACTGGCCAAAGTTGAGTTTAAAAGAAGAGTCAATAGGGCCATCACAGAAAAACTGTAAAGTCATTGATTGGTGAGAAACTGCTAGGGACTATTTTTAAATTTGCTGTTAATTAAAAAAAGTATATCTTTGTTTAAGTAGTAGCTATACTTGGATTTAGGGGGTTGGTTAGCTCAGTTGGCTGGATGGCCAGTTTGCTGTGCAGAATGATGCCAACAGCATTGGGTTCAGTTCCTGCGCAAGCTGAGTTTACCATGAAGGATTGTCCTCCTCAAACTCCCTCTTAACTGAAGTGTGGTGACCCTCAGGTTTAAAAACAAGTTCAGACTTCTCTCTTTTTCCCTAATGAGAGAGCAGTCCCATGATCTAGTAAGAGTATGGTGGTTTTACAAATGGATTGAACTGAGAAGTACGAGGGATCAGGGTAAGTCAGGGATGATTTAGTAAAGAAATACAAGTAATGAAAAATAGGTGGAAATTAGCATAACGGAAGTAAATTTTAGGCATGGCACCACAGCTCAATGGAATGCAATGTGTCGTCTGTAATACGTGGGAAATTCTGGAACCTATTGGCATCCTCAATGACCACATATTTATGAAGTGGGATACTGCCGTAGAAACTTGAGCTCTGTGTGAATCTAGTGGTGCAGTACAGGTACGCTGAAGTAGATGGTGATGGATCCAAGAGCTCAAAATAGGCCAATAGACACTTGCTCCTGCTGATTATTTTCCTTGAAGATAATATTAAGATTAATACTAATAATTAAAAGCAGGAATAGGCCAATTGGGTTTACTCTTCCATTCAATATGACCATAGCTGATCTGATTATTCCATCTTCACGTCTACACCAATAACCTTTCCCCTGTTGTTTGTCAATGATTTATCTACCTCTACCTTAAAAATATTCAATGACTCTGCTTCCACCAAATTTGAGTTGTAACTAATGGTGGGGACATTGCAAAAATAAAATCATTGAACTTAAAAAAACTTTGGCCTGTAGAGATGGTAGCTCCAACAAAACCATCTTCTCCTCATCCAAGTTTCTCTTCTTTATATTTACTGTTGTTGGACAAAAGGACACGGCGAAGCTCATCAGGGCTCTGACCAAACAAATCTCCAACTATAAACTGTTGTGATTGGAAGAGGTCAGCCAGGTGGATTTCATAGAATATGATTTCCCTGATTGGGCCTGTTAACCTTGGTCTAATCTGGGAGCCTTGGCTGACAGCTACAAACAAGAGTGTCAGGGGTTCTGTTCACTCCAGGACCCAGCTCTGAGCTGGCTGGGTCAGTGTCATGTCCAGTGCACACGTAAATAAAGGGTGACTTGGTGACAGAATACCGGCCTTTGTGCAGTTATTTCATAGACAAACACAGAGAATGCTGGAGAAACTCAGCAGGTCTGGTAACATTTGTGGAAAGAGCAACAGAGTTAATGTTTGCTGTTGCTGCAGATGCTAGAAATCTGAAGCAATCTCAGAGAATCTGGAGAAATTCTGCAGAATTCTGAAAACTGGTCACACCAGACTTGGAAGGCTTAACTCTGTTTCTCCCTCCACATGTGATTCCAGACCTGCTGAGATTATCTGTGCTTGTTTCAGATTTCCAGCATTTGCAGTATTTTGCTTTTATACTATGTCTGTATTTTGGCTTTTCCTTGAGATGCTTATGCAGGCTCAACAGTGACATGTTTTTGCAATTAAACTAGCCTCAACACTCAGAGATTGTCCTAACTCCCAGCTGTTTTTTATTATACATGATATTTTCTATTGTAAATGGTGGATTGATGCCATTCAGATGGATATGTGTTGCGAGTTTATTTTCCTTCAAGCCTGAAGGGGGTCCAGTGTGTCTGAAGGTGGCCATTTTTCTGCTCTAACTAGAAGATGTTTGTTGAACAAACATTGTAAAGTTTATTGCACTACTGCAACTATTTACAGGTAACATTAATCTGACCTGCATTACAACAGATGACAGCCCCAGGTCAGTCTCCTATCAGCTCCTAATGGCATCAACACAGTGGATGGTGCTTACTGCATTCAATGGAAAATTAACCCATTAGCCTAGGTGAGATGTCTTATGAGCAAAGGCTAAACAGATTAGGACTGTACTCATTGGAATTTAGAAGAATGAGAGGTGATCTCAGTGAAACATAGACTATTCTTAAAGGGCTTGACAGGGTTAAGCCTGAGAGAATGTTTCCCCTCATAGGAGAGTCCAGGGCCAGAGGGCATAGTCTCAGAATAAAGGGCCGCCAATTTAAAACTGAGATGAGGAGGAGTTCCTCCTCTCAAAGGGTTTTGAGTCTTTGGAGCTCCTTTCCACAGAGAGCTGTTGGGCAGAGTCCTTGTGTATATTTAAGGCTGAGATAGAGAGATTCTTGATCTGTCGAGGAGCCAAGGGTTACAGAGAAAGGTCAGGAAAATGAATGTGAGGAATGTCTACAATCCTATTGAATGGCAGAGCTGGTTTGAAGGGGCTAAATCGCCTACTACTGCCCCTGTGTCTCATGATCTTATATGACAACATTGTGAGGAGAGTTTAGGTTATTCTAGAGACATCTTAGAGAAGACTGTGGCCCTGGAACTAATGTTGGTTATGTGCTGCTGTCAATTTGGGTTAAGTTAAATCCTCAATAGAAAAGTGTTGGGATTGTACCAAAGAGAGATTAGAGCTTTGTCGGACTTTGTGATTGAAATTAGGACAATGCATGCTGAGTTGGCTGTCAAGTAAATCTGTGAAATCTATCTTCATTGTGTCTGCTTTTTAATCTGTAATTTATCATAGACGTTGACTGCATTTTAGTTGTTAATGCATGCTTGGTATATATTAATTGTGTTTTGATTGTTAACATAGAAGTTATAAAAGGTGAAATCTCGGTCCATTGATTTTCTGTTGGGATCAATTGGTAAAATCTGTCCCTTCAGTTTGTTGCCCTCCATGGGATTATAACAACAGCTAGCCTCTGCAGTTCATTCACTCTGTGCTTTACTTCCAGTATCTCCACTTCTACAGATATTTTATCAGCAGCCTTTTCCTGAGTAAACACAAATACTACATACTTTTTAAATATTCTAAACTTCTCCAGCACCCCAAAGCACGTGCCACCCTCTTTGCCTCAAATAGATCACATCCCACAACTCTTCTTGTGCACATGCTGGTAGAACATTTAAGGAATTACTTTTATGTTCACACCCATTGTTTTCTCAAACTCCCTGTCAGTCAAAATCTCCTCTTCACTTCCACACTCAACTTAATAGTCACCTGGTTCCAGTTTGAAGTATTCACCTGATAGTCAACATTAGCACTATTTTATAGTCTCATTATAATCCCTATCTCCCTCCTCATCCATGATTCTTCCTCCTTTCTCTTTTGCTGGGAAGTACCAGTGTCAATCTGATCCAATGCAATGAGACCAAAACCAAGGCAACTTCCTTTGTGGAGAGAGCTCATGAAGTACTCAGTCTTACTGCTCCCTTCACACACCAGATTCCCATTGCACCTTTACACCTACCCACTAATTAATACATTAAAGACAACCATCTCCGTAACTATTTGTTAAATTAACTGATTCCCTTTTCTTTTCAAATAAAGTCTTACAGCAAAACTGGAACAGAATGTAAGATAAATTAAACAAAGTCATATTGTTTTCTACATTCTATACTTTCCGTTACAAAACAACAAATCTTCTGATTTAACAATCAAACCAAAGTTGTTTCATATTCTATATAATGCACTCAAACTTTCATTTTTTTCCCTTTTTCTTTAAACAAAAGTAATGTTTAATCACAAATCCACTCAACAAACATTGTTTTTCCATCATTTTCTTATAATGCCTCCTACCATCAGGTTATCCCACTCTGAGGACCTCTGATAATTTCCTGGAGCAAGCACATTTTCACATGAAATAATCTGATAAACCACCCTATGTGGAAATCTCTTTCCAATAATTCCTTTGTGGCAGTGATACTGTAGTGATTGGAATGAGGGCCAGGTGGATCACATTGATGATGACATCCTTGATTGGGGTTGTTAACCTGGGCCAATTGGAGAGCCCTGGCTGACAGATATAAAAAGGAGTTTCACAGGGACTGGTTCTGAGCTGGCTGATTAGAGCCCATGTACTGTGCACATGTAAATTATGGGCCACTTGGTGACAGGACACTGGCCTCTGTGCAGTTATTTCAGACAACCTTTGTTGAATCTTCATCACTCCAAAGTGATTGGTTATCCACGTTATATTCTATGGTGACCCTTTCTTTAGGATTCCCTTTAGAATGTAAGATAAATACCTTGCTATGTCCATTTGTAACTTTTATTAGCATTGATGTTTCAGCAGCTGAGGTAATTTTAATTAACCTTTTTTTTTGGCTTACCAGGCCAACACAGTAACATCCCGCCCCCTTGACCTGTCCGTCCTCCCTGGACTGACCTATCTCCTCCCTACCCCCCCACCTACACTCACCTTTACTGGCTCCATCCCCGCCTCTTCGACTTGTCTGCCTCCTCTCCACCTATCCTCTCCTCTATCCATCTTCTATCTGCCTCCCCCTCTCTCCCTATTTATTTCAGAACCCTCTTCCCCTCCCCCATTTCTGATGAAGGGTTTAGGCCCGAAACGTCAAGTTTTCCTGCTCCTACGATGCTGCTTGGCCTGCTGTGTTCATCCAGCCCCATGCTTGTTATCTCGGATTCTCCAGCATCTGCAGTACCTTTTATCTCTGATACAGTTATTATTTATTCACAATAAGAATACTAAACTCAGCCATACTTAAATAGTCATCTGGAAGATCAGCATGTGATGCATCTCTGAAAAAAGACTACCTTCATAACATCTCAGGTACCCTGGAGGCTAGAGTGTGCATTTTATAAATTTATTCTCATGACTTCCTCAACAGTAACGTTTTTCATCATCGTACTCCACTTCAATGCATCATACAATTGGCATTGAGAGTAGCTTGAGGAGACAGCCGGTTCAAAAATATAACACAGGGTCAGAGGTGAGCTTGCAAGGTGGATAAAAAAACTGGCTTGGTCATAGAAGACAGAGGGTAGCTGTGGAAGAACATGTTTATGAAAGGAAGGCTGTGACTATTGGCATTCCTCAGGGGTCAGTGTTGGGGCCTTTGTTATTTGTATTGTATGTAAATGATTTGGAGGAAAATGTAATTAGTTTGATTAGTAAGTTTGCGGATGACACGAAGGTTGGTGGGTTAGCGGAGAGCAATGATGACCGTCAGAGGATACTGCTGGATATAGATCAGTTGGTGACTTGGGCAGTGAGATGGCAGATGGAGTTTAATCCAGAAAAATGTGAGGTAATGCATTTTGGAAGGTCTAATCCAGATGAAAAATATACAGTAAATGGCAGAACCCTTCAGAGTACTGATAGGCAGAAGGATCTGGGTATACGTGTACACAGGTCACTGAAAGTGACAACACAGGTGGAGAAGGTAGTCAACAAGGCATTTGGCATGCTTGCCTTCATTGGCCAGGGCATTGAGTTTAAAAATTAGCCGGGAATGTTGTAGCTTTTTCGAACCTTAGTTAGGCCGCATTTGGAATTTTGCATTCAATTCTGGTCACCACACTACCAGAAGGATGTGATGGCTTTGGAGAGGGTACAGAAAAGATTTACCAGGATGTTGTCTGGTATGGAGGGCATTAGCTATGAGGAGAGCTTGGAAAAACTTGAGTAGTTCTCACAGGAATGACAGAGGTTGAGGGGTGACCTGATAGAGGTCTACAAGATTATGAAGGGCATGGACAGAGTGGACAGTCAGAAGCTCTAACTCAGGGTGGAAGAGTCAGTTACCAGGGGGCATAGTTTTAGGGTGTGAGGGGCAAGGTTCAAAGGTGATGTCCGAGGCAAGTTTTTAACACAGAGGGTGGTCAGTGCCTGGAACCCGCTGCCAGGGGGAGGTCGTGGAAACAGATACGATAGTGACTTTTAAAGGGCATCTTGACAAATACATGACTAGGATGGGAATAGAGGGATATGGTCCCCGGAAGGGTAGGGGGTTTTAGTTGTGACAGGTGGCATGTTGATGCAGGCTTGGAGGGCCAAAGGGCCTGTTCTTGTGCTATAATTTTCTTTATTCTATGTTTTTAATCAAATGTGTTCAATGGCCTGGTTCACCCTGGATGCAAAATCTTCTTTCTGAGAAGACCTGGTAGAATTAATAAGAGGCAATGAACACTTTACAAACATAACTGTCAATCCAAAGTCACTCCTGACTCATTCTCCTTAACTTCTAATCATATATACTTAAAGGTTCCCAAGGCCTGACTTCTAGTCCTAAATTCCCTTTTAATTTTATTGATCCCACACCTCTCAATTCCCTACAGAAAATCATTGACATGCATCATAAAGATGCCTGCCAGTCTCTGTTGATGAAACTGGGGGATCATTGCTGCTTCAATGCCGTGACATTGTTGTCACAGGGGTGGCATGGTGGCTCAGTGGTTAGCACTGCTGCCTCACAGCACCAGGGACCCGGGTTCGATTCCAGCCTCAGGTGTCTGTCTGTGTGGAGTTTGCACATTCTCCCCGTGTCTGTGTGGGTTTCCTCCCACAGTCCAAAGATGTGCAGGTTAGGTGGATTGGCCATGCTAAATTGCCTGTAGTGTTCAGGGTGGTGTAGGTTAGATGGGTTGTTGGGGGGGTGGGTCTGGGTGGGATGCTCCAAGGTTCGGTGTGGACTTGTTGGGCCGAAGGGCCTGTTTCCACACTGTAGGAATTCTGTGAAATAAACTGACAGCAACCTACTTTCAGCATGATGGATCCAACTGAGAAATACCATAAGCTGTAAATAACATTCAATCCCACAAGCATACTTGCTTAATTTCCACATCATCCCTGCTTCTTTGAGTGGTTTCAAAAAATACTTGACTTTGAAGATTTTCTCCCTACAACATTTACTTCAATTGATTTAGGTTTCCAGGAGTATATTGCTGAAAGAGCTAAGATGGCCTTCAGGATTACTTTTCATTCTGGGGTGGGGTGTAGTGGAGGGGGTTGTCCATTCTAACATCTTGATCACCTAGTCTTTTTCTTCAAAAACCCTGAGCCGCAAGTCTGGCTTTAGCCTTTTTTGCACCAGGAGCACTTTTTCTGTCCATGTTTATCTAAATGACAAGGTTGACTGTCACTGTCTGGTAACTCAATGTAGACAGCAAAACCTTCCCAACTTTACAGCTCTTTTTGCTTGGCATCTTTTATCAATTGGTCTTCTAATTGTTTGCAGCTAATATAACATCTCACTCATAACGGCTTCTACTTTTCATTCAATTTGTGGTCTGTTTTTAAAGACTCAGGCATTTGTTCCAAAACTCTGTTTCTTTCAGTTGACGCCAGGAGGCTATTTGCATCCAACATCTTGGTGCAGTCCAACAATTTAAAGACAATTATAAAATCAGAATGCCAAATGTAGAATTTAATGCAGTTTTGTTACATTCTTCTGTATTTAAGTATATACTGTATATTCTTTCAAAGTGTATTTGTTCTGCTTTCTAAATTTATCAAAGTTTGACCAGGCCACATATGCATTTAATCAGTCACCTTTCTCATAAACTTTTCCAATAGAATTTCCAAACATTCCTCAGTGACCAATTGTTGAGCTTCTGACTCTGAAAATATGTTACACTAAAACTTCCTTTTATAAGGAAACAATGGGACCAAAATCATTCTTTGTTTTTTTTTAATTGGCAAAGGCATAAACTGTGTCCTTGTATCCACTTTATTTTTTCATTGATTGGAAAGTTAAACTTTGCAAAATATTAGTAGGAAGACATATCCCGACACTTGGTTTCAACCATTCTCCTACAAAGTAACTCCAATTACAATCTTTAGTCTGAAAAAAAATCCTTAATTTCGAATCTTCACCTCAAGTCAACCATCTTCTGCTACTCATGTCAGTATAGATCTGAGTCAACCTGTAAGACAGAAATCCAGATGCCTTTCTTTGTGGGGTTCTGATGAACAATCACCAGACCCAAAAAATTAACTCTGTTTCTCTTTGCACAGATGCTGCCAGACCTGTTGAGTTCTGCCAGCAATTTCTGCTTTTGTTTCAGATCTCCTAGTAAGCTATTCAGTCTTTAAACTCCTTCCTCATAACATTCCCTCTTTATGTTTACCCAATTAGTTAATCAATTAAACTCAATTTGCTGCTCAACGACTTGTGTGTTAAAACTCAGCCTGTGCCTGAAGCAATCCCTTTCTTAAAAGATCACCCATTGTTCCATTACAGCATACTGCCAATCTTTGGTTCCATTTTACTCAGGCTCAATCCTTTCTTGAAACATTGTATGTATTTACCTGCCAAAATCTAATTTCTCTCAATTGTTGCAATGGGACCATACATTTTAAGTATTAAGCTTTGGGGCACATTGGGTATAGAGCATAGACCGTTGGTTTCTATGATGTTTATGCTCCGTACAAACTTCCATCAATTCTATTTCATCAAAGCCAGATAACATATCATTCTATGCCTTTCTCTGTCAAGTGTTTATACAGCTTCCTCTTAAATGTGTCTAGACGGCTCCCCTCAACAGCTCATGTTCAGAAAGGGTTCCACATTCTCATCACTCCCACTCACACATTGCACAAGGTGCAGAAGAGGTTTATAAGATGGTTCCAGGGATGTGGCAGTTCTGTTATGAGATGCATTAAAGAAGTTGGGACTGCTTCCTAGGAAAGATGATGAGCAGGAGGAGATTTGATAGAGATTTTCAAAATCACGAGAAGTCTGGGCAGAGCAGATCAGGAAACACTGTTCCCTATCACAAATTGACCGAAATCCAGAGGACCAAATGCAATATGTGAAAAAATGTTGTCATACAGCAAGTCTTTAGAGTCAGGAATACATTGATGTTCAATTGAGGCATTCAAGAGTTGATTGGATGGTTACTTGGATAAAATGAATGCGAGATAACAAGGTGTAGAGCTGGATGAACACAGCAGGCCAAGCAGCATCAGAGGAGCAGGAAAGCTGATGTTTCGGGTCAAGACCCTTCTTCAGAAAATATCTCTGTAACAAAAGGAATGTGCGTTGCTTTGGATATAAGGTGAGAGATTGGCACAAATAAAATGCTGAGAGAACAGCTGCAGTCACAATGGACAGAATGGACTCCCCTGCAAACTACCACATGATCATTGAGTCATACGGCACAGAAAAAGGCAATTTTGTCTGTCCCATTCATGCCAGTCAAAAGCACCCACCTAATTATTCTAATCCCATGTTCCAGCTCGTGGCCCATAACCTTGTATACCTCGATATCACATGTGTACATCTAAATATTGCTTCAATGTTTTGAGGGTTTATACCCTTAATGAACTTAAACGCAGTGAGTTCCAGACTCCCTCCATCCTCTGGGTGGAAAAGCTTTTCCCCACATCTCCTCTAAACCTCTTCCCTTTACCTTAAATCCTTGCCCACTGGTCATTGATCCTTCCATGAAAGGGAAGACTTTTTCCTGTCTACCTATCTATGCGCCTATCACAGTTCTGCGATTCTCTGGGTAAAGAACAGTAGCACGGTGGCATAGGTGGTTGGCACTGTTGCCTCATAACACCAGGGACCTGCGCCCGATTCCACCCTCGGGCAACTGTCTGTGTGAAGTTTGCACATTCTCCCCATGTCTGCATGGGTTTCCTCCGGGTGTTCTGGTTTCCTCCCACAGTCCAAAGACGTGCAGGCTAGCTGGGTTAACCATGGGAATTGCAGGGTTATGAGCGTAGGATAGAGGGGTGGGTGTGATGGATTGGTGTGGACTTGTTGGGCCGAAGGGCCTGTTTCCATACTGGAGAGATTCTATGACATTTCTCTTCCCAAGCTGTATATTTCTTCGATATTGTCCATATATGAGGCTGCAGCCACTTGCTTAGAAACCAATCAAATGACTGTTTCTGTGGTCAGTCCTCCTGAGCCTACAACTGTTGTTAATTACAAGCCAATCAAAAGACTGTGTCTGGGCAGGATTGTCCTGGACATACACAGGCAGCACACAATAAGCAAGTTAAGAAACTACTTCAGAAACAGGCTTACGATACATTGGTTGCAGAGGGGAATTGGAATAGGAATTATTCATTAAAATTCACCGTTTCAAAGCCCCAACAATTAAGTTAGCAACATTTTTTTATTATTTTGATTGTTTGAATGAAAACCACAAGTTTACTTGGTAACTAAGCGTTCTTGATTCTTAATACATTGCATTAGAGATAAAGAAAAGAGCGAGAATATGGATACAGTGTCAAATCCAACGCAAGGATACTTCAGACACACACAAGAAATCAGCAGGAACCATATCACAGCAACAATTTTTGATACAGTGGAGAAAAATCAACAAAACTTATTGTTACAAGGCATTTTGAGACAATGTATACCCACGGATGCTTTAGACATCATTCACCTGTCTTGAAAAAGAAATATTTTGATTCATTTCTACGAAGATACTATCTTAGTAAGAGTGCAAGCTCAGATAGCTCAGTTGGCTGGACAGCGGGTTTGTGATGTAGACTAAAGCTGACAACATGGGTTCAATTTCTCCAGCAGCTGAGGTTACCATGAAGGGCTCTCCTCAGTCATCTCCCTCTAATGCAAGAGTAGCCCTGTGGTCCAATATGAGTATGGCAACTTCAAGCATCTGCCAACAAAATGCCAATGCAGTGAAATTCACCAGTATTGGTCATTCCACCTGAGAAATTCAAGCTTTCAAACATATTTGACAGATCGACACGCTAGCAGATGTGGAAAGCAGAATTCCTAGCTTCAGGATTGGGTGCCAAATCAATTGCAGAACAGCTTAACATACTTCTCTACAACATGGGGAAAAACCTCAGAAGCTGTGCTATGTGACTGGCAGAACAACGAGAAACAAATTACATTTGTCAACCTTACGACAGCTTCTGATCAATAGTTCACTTGAGGTACTGGTGAGATCACACTTCATTAGCCGACACTAACTCCAAGGAGAATCATCACTTCATTAATGATTAGTACATACAATCTGAGCACTGGAATGATAGAAAGTGACAACAAGAGCTCGCTGCAAAACAGTCATCATTGTTTGCTCAGATAGACCAGTCACTAAGCTTGTTTAATCAAAGAAGATCTAACTCTAGGACAAATAAATTGTCCAGAAAATTGTTCATGAAGCATTATATCACAAAAGTTCCATTTCTCATGGAACATTTGACCAGAGGGGGAAGACCTTTCAGCTCACAGCTACACTGTATGTGACAACTTTAATGTGAAATCCTAAACATCCTAATGCTACAGTATCTGTCACTGGTATGGTTCCAAAACTTCACATCAGCAAAGGCAAAACTGTCCAGCCTTATTCCAGCAATATTTGTACTGTAAGGGGTCACTTCTTGAAGATGTACTGCAGTCTAACACAGATGCTAAATTATTTACAAGCTGACATAATATTTATGTCTTGAAACAGCACCTTGAAGTCAAAACTGCAAAGGAATTTTTTTGTACCTGTGGATGACTATCAATGAATAAGCAATACTATTCTTCATTCAGAGAAGCAATGACATTACCTGATCCAGATGCTATTGATGGAAAAGCAGAAATATCTTAAATCTCCCACACATTCCTGCAGCTACATCAATGCAAGACCGTATAAAAACTATTACCAGCTCATGGTGTGTGGGCATATTACCAACTAAATAAAATCTATGATCTGACAGAAGCCAGCAGAGAAGAAAAAGACTCACTGACTTTTCCTTAAATATTTCTGTCCCTTGTCGTAAATTTCCTTGACCAACTATTTCCAGGGATTAATTAAAGACTATTGATGGGAAATATGTGGAAAATGTGTGTAATACTCGTGCGTAAAAAATAAGTAACCTAAGTAACTAATGTGAAAAAAATAAGCCAGCATTTCCCAATGTATATACTGGTGGTTGTGGGGGTGGAGGGGAGTGGAAACGGTGTGGTTGCTGTGCCGGGGTATTGTGGTTTAGGATTTGAGCAAACTTGTGATGATGTCGTGGAGCTATCCTTCACTGGGCGTAAATAGTACAGTGTGGGTGGAGTTAATTAGATTTGAAGAGAGACATAGATAATAGCCTTTCAATAATCTAGCAGTGAGATTAGAGCTTGGTAGGTTTGGGTTACAGTGTTTAGTTATAGTTAGTGGCTTTATACATTAAACAAAGTTCTAAAGAAGCCTAAGACTTGAAGATGGTTCTTGAACTTGCCTTCTCCTTGACCAGTCTGTCTTTAAGCTAAACTCTTCAATATGGACATGAAACCATACCATAAAAATTACAGAGATAGTAGGAACTGCCGATGCTGGAGAATCTGAGACAACAAAGTGTAGAGCTGGATGAACACAGTACCCCACAGCTTGGCCTGCTGTGTTCATCCAGCTCTACACCTTGTTGTCTCAATAAAAATTACAGTTAGTTTTAACTTGCAGCCTATTTTTTTTTGTAACAAGGTTCCCTGTGCAGAATCCAGACTGATTGGCAGACTGGGCTCCCTATGGGGTGAAGTAGAGGTTGCAATTGAGGAACAAGTAACTGAGGTTGTCACTGGGATAGAGATTATGAGGTAGTGGGTGCGCAGCATGGCTGAGAGGGTCTGGAGGGGTGAGGAGAGAAGGAGGGATGCATGGAGGTTAGGAACTGTAGGGAGTTGGTGTATCTTGGAGGTCAGTTATTGGTATGGTTGAGTCAGTGATCATGGTGGGGGATTGTGAAAAGAAATAGTCAAACAGTGCTGGAAAAGCAGTTATACCTGCTATATGGGGAGGCGATGGCATTAGTGGTAGTATTTCTGGACTGTTAAACTATTGACCCAGGTAATGTTCTGGGGGCTCGGGTTTGAACCCTGTCATGGCAGAAGGTGGAACTTGAATTCAAAAAAAAGCCTGAAGTCAAGAGTCTGATGATTCCTATGAATTTATTGTCGATTGTCAGGAAAACCCATCTGGTTCACTAATGCCTTTTAGGGAAGGAAACTGCCATCCTTACCTGGTCTGGACCATAGGTGACTCCAGACCCACAGCAATGTGGTTGACTCTTTAACTGCCGTCTGAGCAATTTGGGATGGGTGATAAATGCTGGCCTAGCCAGTGATGCCCTCATCCCACAAATTTTTTTTTTAAATTCAGCAATCTTTATGTCCCTGTGTTGAAAATAAGAAATGCTTGAGATCACAAAGGGTCAGACAATATTCCTAAGGGAGCAAGCTAATGTTTCGAGTCCAGATGGCTCGGATGATCATCTGAGCTCATTTGAATTGTGTCCCTGTAACCTGCTGAACTCCCTTAGGACCAAGACCTTAAAATCTAAAGCATGCAACCTTATTAAAATACTTAAGTAAACCAGTAAACTCCTGCGATCAAATCAGTTCCCTCTGCATCCCATCTCATAATAACACCATTCAAATCAGCATTTGACAATTTCTGGACTACACCTCCTCTCACCCACCTTCCTGCAAGAATGCAATCCCCTACTCCCATTTCCTCCACTCATCTGCTCCCAAGATGGGGTGGTCCACTCCTACACATTCCAGATGTCCTCCTATTTCAAGGACTGTAACTTTACCGCTCTGGTGATGGAAAATGCCCTCAACCACATCTCTTGCATCTCCTGCACTTCTGCCCTCACATCCCCTCCCCCCAACAAAACCAAAGACAGAATCCCCCTTGTCCTCACATATCACCTCACCAACCTTTGTACCGACACATCATTCTCTGCCACTTCCGCCACCTACAGTCCGACGGCACAACCAAAAATATATTTCCCCCCCCACCCTTATCTGCCTTCCAGACAGACCTCTCTCTCCACGGCTCCCTTGTTCGCTCTACACTCCCCACTAGCCCCACCACCTCCGGCACCTTTCCCCGCAAGCACACCTACCCCTACACCTCCCCCATCACCTCTATCCAAGGAACCAAAAAAACCTTTCACATCAGACAGAGGTTCACCTGCACATCTGCCAATGTGGTATACTGCATCTGCTGCGGCCTCCTCTACATCGGTGAGACCAAACATAGACGCGGGGACTGATTTGTAGAACATCTGTGCCCTGTTCACAACAAACGACAACACTTCCAGTCACGATCCACTTCAATTTCCCCTCCCACTCCCTCGGTGACATGTCCATCCTGGGCCTCCTCCAGTGTCACAATGACGCCACCCGCAATCTGGAGGAGCAACACCTCATATTCCACCCTGGGAGCCTACAGCCCAATGGCCTAAACATGGAATTCACCAATTTTAAAATCTCCCCACCCCCAGACTTATCCCATGTCCAACCCTCCCTCTCATCTCGACACAACCTGTCCCTCTTCACTCCCACCTATCCACCCCTCACTGACCATACCCCACAAATGCCTACCTGCATTCATCTATCACCATCCCATCTATTCCCCAGCCCCACCCCTCCTTTTGCTATTTATTTCTGAGCTCCCTACCTCCACCCCCATTTCTGAAGAAGGGTCCCAACCCGAAATGTTGACTTTCCTGTTCCTCTGATGCTGCCTGGCCTGCTGTGGTCTTCCAGCTCCACACTGTGTTATCTCTGACTCCAGCATCTGCAGTTCTTGCTATCTCATAGAATCCCTACGGTGTGGAAACAGGTCCTTTGGCCCAACAAGTCCACACCGAACCTCAGAGCTTCCCACGAAGACCAATCCCCCTGTAACCCACCTAATCTACACATCCCTGAACACAATGGGCAATTTAGCATGACCAATCCATCCTAGCCTACACATCTTTGGACTGTGGGCAGAAATTGGAGCACCCAGAGGAAACCCACGCAGACACAGGGAGAATGTGTAAATTCCACACAGACAGTCGCCCGAGGATGGAATCAAACCTGGGGCCCTGATGCTGTGAGGCAGCTGTGCTAACCACTGAGCCACTGAGCCCCTTTGACAAATTCTAGGAGTGTTAGGCTCAGTTTAGAAATTTATAACATTTTGTCATCTTTTCTTACCCAAATCCACAGCACTTTATTTTGAAGATTTTGCCCTCTTTCAACTTCAAGGAATGGCAAAAATGATTCCATACTTTAGCAAACCTTGCCACGTTTCCCACTCAGGTACTGACGCTGTGAAGATCTGCATTCCACAGACAAAGCCTCTTATATCATTCTCACATGAGAAAGGATTTGATAAAAGCGTTATTGTAAGCAATTTGGGTGATCTTGTCAGTCTGAGGTGAAGATACTTGGAAACAATTTATCTGAAGGCAGCTGTTTAGAAAAACAAAATGTGATTATTAGATAGGTGAGGCAGAATTTGGGGATGAATTATTTTTTGTGTTCTAGAAGCTTCTTCAGTTTAATTCTGGTTTTACAATAATTTTCGTGACAGGATTGACTCCTTGGGCACAGATACTGTCCCAGAATTTGGTTCAAGCACGGTTCATTAACATCTTAACTTCATCCTACCTCTGTAACACTTAAGAATTCTGCAAACAAATGTCTTTCTCTCTCAGATCTTAAATTTTCAAGTTTAAAATTCCAAGTTCAAGAGCATTTTTCAGGGAAGAGAGTTCTAGCTTTCTGTTACCCCTAGAAAGGGGTGGTTGGGGGAGCTTCATCATCTTACATCTGAGCAGCCTCTCATTCTGCCTTTCCAACACAGAAATTAGACCATCACATATTCTTTATTTGAAGAAATAAAAGCCGAGACAAGTCTAATCTTGGAGATTCAATGATTGAGAAGACAAGAGTGTAAAAATGTAAAAGATTGTTTTGTTTGGAAGACATGTATTTATGCAACTCTTGTCATGACCTCTAGGTAGTCAAAAAGCACACTACCACCAATGAAACACCTTTGAAGTGTAGTCGCTATTGTAAAGTAAGGAGCAAAGGCACAGACAGCACACTGGTATAAATAACAAGAATATTGGCAGAAAATGCAGCAATAAATCTACTCTGAGGAGACAGGAACAGAGTTCATGGAATGGACATAACTTGCCTCCCCCCCAGTGCCAGCCGATGGTGGATTCAGCAGGGATGGGCTGGGAGTTGTTATAGGCCTGGCATGTGAAACACCAGGCCACTACTTTCCCTACACCCACATATTGCCCCTTATAATACAGGATATGAGTGGGCACTGAAATTGGTAGCTGTCTTCCTGTCTAAACAAATAATGAAGCATGGATTGAGCTTGTACGATATGACAGTGCCCATACCATGGTGGATTTTTTCTTCATGGGAGTGGAAGTGGCCAATCTGTGCTTAGTTTGGAGTTTTTAAAAGGAATGGGCAGGAAAGGGGACCTTACACAATGTGGTAAGCCCTGGTGGTGGCACACTTCCTCATTGCTCTCTTCCCCTTCCCCTTGCGCTGACCCTACCCTCCCAACCACATTTCTCTATCCCAAACCTTCCTAAGATATTAGAATCCCTCTAGTCTTGGAACATTGTTCTCCCTGGGTCTGGGATCCATTGGGATCTTCACCCCAGGAATGGTAGAAGTTCCTGGAAGTTCCCAGTTTTGAGCTGGGATGCTGTCGGGACTGTAAGATCTGTCTTTCAATCAGATTGGCTGACATGACTGGAAGACGTGACTTCCTCCTACTGAGGGGCCACCAGCCTCACTCTGGCTTTATTTACTCTTCACTGCCGTGCATTATGGATGTGGGTCTGATGTGTTTTCCATCAGCTGAAGACCAATTGACTCTTATCAAAGGGTGAGAGACATCTGAGCATCCCACAGCTCTACCCATCCCATCATATTATGCATAACCTTTCAGGTCAAAGGGCTTTCATTGTGAATGGGAAAGCTGGAGATAAATCAAATCAAATCAAAACCAAAATGATTCTTTGGATGTGTATGTAGAGAGGTTTTAGAAAGTGGTGAGAGTTTTAAATGGTATGTTAACAGCTCATAGTTATTTACCTGTCATGAGAGTTTATTTAAGATAACAAGCATGGGGCTGGATGAACACAGCAGGTCAAGCAGCATCATAGGAGCAGGAAAACTTGACGTTTCAGGCCTAAACCCTTCATCAGAAATGGGGGAGGGGAAGAGGGTTCTGAAATAAATAGGGAGAGAGGGGGAGGCGGATAGAGGATGGATAGAGGAGAGGATAGGTGGAGAGGAGGCAGACAAGTCGAAGAGGCGGGGATGGAGCCAGTAAAGGTGAGTGTAGGTAGTGGGGTAGGGAGGAGATAGGTCAGTCCGGGGAGGACGGACAGGTCAAGGGGGCGGGATGTTAGTAGATAGGAGATGGGGGTGTGGCTTGAGGCTTTATCTATGAGAGTTTATTTACTTGTGCTGAGTAGTTGTTCTTGTTAAGTACAGAACCTTGGTCCGTGTTTTCTGTTAAGCTGAGTCTATCAGACAGGTAAATTGCGGAATGTTGCAAACTTTGATAAATTTTTTAGCCTTTGCAATGAGCCTGAGTTTCCCAGTGAGGGGTAACGAGATGTGCTTCTGTTCTTCAAGCTAATGAAGAACTTTAGTGAAACAGTATCGGAGAACAGAAAAGTCAAGCAATGTTAAATCAGCAAATGACCGAAGCAAAAGACCAGTAGAGCTTCGAAATGATGTAATTAGCCCAAACTCATCTTGTCTTTCTGAAAATGAATTTCCAGTTCGGCCCTATGCCTTCTCCAAGGCCAGGCTTGAAGACTAAGTACAGAGGTTCCACAAAGCAGCCACTCAATCTATATTTGGTTAGCCCACATAATAGGTAGCAAACACACAACACTAAATTAAAAGGCACATATGGAAATTGCTGGACAACGAAAAACGTAGAGATAAAATAGCAGGTTTTGAATATCATGTGTCTTGCATGGAAAGGCGCTGAGAGTGGTGAGGAGATATTGAAGGGTGACTGAAAACTGGTTCGGGTAATCAAAGTAGAAATGATCTGAATGCAGAGGAAAGGGGATAGATGTCTGTGAGGGACGTATCACATTGGCAGTGGGGGAAATCTCAAAGGACGGTATAGAGGAGGCAGGTTCAATTGATGTGGAGATGCCGGTGCTGGACTGGGTTGGACAAGGTCAGAAATCACATGACACTAGGTTATAGTCCAACAGGTTTATTTGAAATCACAAGCTTTCTAAGCACTGCTCCTTCATCAGTACAAGTGGAGGGAAGCAAAGACAAAGTTGCTGGAAAAGCTCAGCAGGTCTAGCAGCATCTGTGAAGAAAAAATCAGAGTTAACGTTTCGGGTCCAGTGACCCTTCCTCAGAACACCTCAGTGGAGGGAAGTGCCTGGGGACTTGTGATTTTAAATAAACCTGTTGGACTATAATCTAGGTTGAATTGATGCATTCAAGAGGATATTGGAAGATTACTTCAATAGAAATGATGCGCAGAGATATGGGAAAAAGATAGGAAATTGGCACTAGGGAATAAAACCGGTGCAGGCGCAATGGACTGAATGGCCTCCTTCTGTACCATAACAATTCTGTGACTCTGTGCTAAATCATGAAATTCAGGAGCGGTTGTAATGAGCGATGAGGATAAAGGGAGCCCTAATCTGGTTTGGATGGCCGCGAAATGGGTGAAGATAGAGCGTCTGAAATATAATGGACACAGTCAAGGACCCTGTAAAACAATTGGGGAAATCTGAAACAAGCACAGGGAAACTCAGCAGGTCTGGCAACATCTATGGAGAGAGAAACAGAGTTAATGTTTCAGGTCTAGGATCTCTCAGAACTCTGAAAGAAGCTCGCAGACTTGAAACATTAAGTCTGTTCGTCTCTTCACAGAGGGAGCCAGATTTGCCGAGCATATTTTTTGCAGCATGTTTCCGTTTTACAGAAGTATGGCACCTTTTGTTTTTGTTTCAGATTTCGAACGGCCTCAAGGTTTTGCATTTGTGATGTGTTGTTGCCTCAGCCTAGAATACGGAGTCAGTGTGAAAGATGCAATGGAGACAAAGAAACTGGGTCAATGGAACTGAGTGTATTTCCAGGGGTTTAGCTGTAAGTATAGATGACCAGGATAACTGGACGAGGTGTCAGTGAAGCCTAGAGTTGGTAGTCTATCCCAGGAAATAGAAGAAGTTAAGGAAGAGACCAAGGCACACAAGAGACCAAGGTTGTGGGCCAAGTGTTAGAAAATGGGATTAGAGGAATGAGTTGTATTTGAACAGTGCAGAAACGATGGGCTGAAAGGCCTTTAGATTTGGACTTTATTGTCATGTGTACTCAAGTATGGAAGTACCAGAGTACAGTGAAACGGTTACAATGTTGCCTCCCATATGTGATACCCAGGAACAAACCTTAGATACAAAAGAGGAATAAAGAAGAAAAAAAGTCACATCACCTTACATGGATTTCTTTATCTGCGTTGTAGACCTCTATGACCCGAAAAGTGATGAATTGGAGCTGGACTGTGAAAAAGAGGAAAGAAATTAGGAAATTGTCAGCAATGATGATTTTTTTTTCCAGAAGGGTCAAAAATGGCACTGTCAGTGTCAATGTACCAGAAAACTGATTCTCTGCCTACAGATGCTACCAGGACTGTTGGATATTTCTACCACTTTCTGCAGTGTTTTGCTTTAGCTCAATGAGATAATTACTTTTGATGAGGAGTAAATATTTACGAGGACCAGAGGAATAATTCCCCTGCCTTTGTGCAAATTAAGTAGTGCTCACGGAATTGTTTACATCCACCTGAGTGGAGAGAAAGGGAATCAGCTTAATGTCTTTTACAAATGATGGCATCTTAGACAGTGCAGCACTCCCTCTGCGCTATACCAAGTGTCAGCCAGGTCTGTGCACTGAGCAGGTGGTTTCCTCAATATGGATTGTGCTGCCCCTGTCCCAGAACGAGAGGGGCACAGGATTAAGGTGAGCGGGGAAAGATTTAAAAGAGTCCTAAGGAGCAACTTTTTCACGCAGAGGGTGTTGTGTGTATGGAATGAGCTGCCAGAGGAGGTAATGGAGGGTGGTACAATGACAACATTTAAAAGGCTTCTGGATGGGTACATGAATAGGAAGGGTTTAGAGGGACATGGGCTAAATGCTGGCAAATGGGACTCAATTTAATTTAGGATATCTGGTCAACATGGACATCTTGGACTGAAAGGTCTGTTACCATACTGTATATCTCTGTGACTCTATCACTGCATGTTTCACAGATGGATTACATAGGTGCACAGCAAGATTTGTTTTAAAAATCTGGAATTAAGAGTCCGATGATTAGAAAACCATTGTCAATTGTCAGAAAAACTCACCTGGTTCACTAAGGTGTAGAACTGGATGAACACAGCAGGCCAAGTGGCATCAGGAGGAGGAAAGCTGACTTTTCAGGTCTGGACCCTTCTTCAGAAATTCTGAAGAATTCTGATTTCTGAAAAAGGGGCCAAACCCGAAATGCCAGCTTTCCTGCTCCTCTGATGCTGCTTGGCCTGCTGTGTTCATCCAGCTCTACACCTTGTTATCTCAGGTTCTCCAGCATCGGCAGTTCCTACTATCCCTGGTTCACTAATGTCCTCTATGGTAGAAAACTGCCATTTTTACCTGGTCTGGACTACATGTGACTCCAGATCCAAAGCAATGTGGTTGGCTCTTAACTGTCCTCTGAGTAAATAGGGACTGAAATAAACATTGGCATCGCCATGTGATGCCCACATCCCATGAATGAATAAATAAACACATGAAAATGAGAAGGAATAGGCTATTCAGCCCTTTGAGCCTGCTCTGCCATTCATTACTATGATGTCCGATCCTCTATCTCAATGCAATGTACCCCTTTCTCCCCATATCCCTTGATATCTTTACATCCAGAATCAGCACAACTGGATAGATGGACCAGATAGATGGACTGGATTGCTGGACTGGTTGGGCCCTCTTGTGGTGTAGTGGTAACATCCTATCTCTGGACCAGAAAGCCCAGGTTCAAGTCCCACCTGCTGCAGATGTGTTTAATAACATCTCTGAACATTTTGATTCGAAAAATGGGTAGATCGACTGGATAAGCTGACAGTATAGATAGTTCACTGCCTTACAAGGCACCCCTCCTCACTGTACAGGGATGTTGCAGCTTTAAAGTCCGCTTTTGTCAAACACAACATTCCCACAATCCACACACACATCTCTGGGAGACCTTTACACTCAATACAGGAGGTGAGACAACTGCTGTGGCAACATAATTGTCCTTGTCTGTGAAGCTGACAGTGATGAAATCCAGTCGCTCTCTCTCTCCTTCAACTGAGGTCATTGACCAAGCTGTCAATTCCTGTAACTAAAGCCTGTGAATGAATAGCAGACACGGTACCAGATAAGTCTTTACTTTCCAACTCTCAATCTACTTCGGATGATGTGAATCAGAGAATGATAATGAATATCATCATTCAGTAAGAGCACACTTGATCATTGGACCTTGCAGTCAGTGTCCATGATCCATACGAACCTTCTTACACATTTGTTTATCTAACCTTGTCAATGGATACTACTATGTCTTATTTCCTGGGCTTGTCCGACTTGCCTTAAAGTCAGCTACACCATCCACCCTGATCACGTTTTTAGGGGTGAGTTTGACATTCTCACCACCCTGCTGTGTGAAAATGCTTTGATACTTTGCCAAAATCAAGCCCATGCCCTGATCCAATTTTTTTTTCCCTTCCATTACGTTTATTAATTACAAAGCTTTAGTTTCTCAAAGCAACCTTTGTATCAACCTCATTTTCCACATTATTTTTCCTGAACAGTGTTTTGACTGCACCAATGACATATCGTACAGTTACAGGGGCAGATAGCAACATCGCGTAACATTGGCTCACCGGAACAGTGTATTGGAGGATCTGGAGAGTGACAGTCGGGAATCAATGCTACTTGAAGCTGCTGTGTCCACAATTTTCTAACACGACTGGACACAAAAGCAAGAAAGAGGACTTGAGGCTGATCAAATTGGCCATCATCTCATTGAATGACAGAGCAGACTCAATGGTTCGAAGGAACCACTTTTGCTCCTATGTCTATGGTCTTATGGTTTATCAGAATAAGTGGAGAATACATACTGAATGAGCTATCCAGAATGTGGATCATTCCAAATCCAGGAGCCACAAATGTAAGTTTTTTACTTCCAAGAGAAACATTTAAGAATCATAGAATCGCAACTGTGTGGAAGCGGGCCATTCAGCCCGTCAAATTCACACCAACCCTCCGAGGAGCAGCTCACCTAGACCCACACCACAACCCTGTCCCTTTAATCCTGCGTTTCCCATGGCTAATCAAATTTGTGATGATTCCAGGAATCGTGGGACTTGATTTCTGGGACAATATTCTGTTGAGTAGTGACAGATGACAAATTTGGCCTCAAATAAGTATTCTAACACTGCTAAATAACTTCCAGTAGTCTCACCACTGCTTAGAGGACTTTTCCTGTAAATAACTGAATTAGCTTTGGGTGTCCTGCGTGCAATCTTTTTGCCTAGTGCTTGATCAGGATTTATCCCGTTTGCTGTTAATGGGATTTTCCTGCTCTCACTGCCTTTCCTTTCCTCATTTACACTATTACTGGCTTTAAAAAGCTCCAAGCAGGGGTTCAAATGGCACAAGAACTAGGAGCAAGAATAGGCAATTCAGAGATTCTTGCTTCACAGCAACTGTTCAGATGCTTGTTGGACTGGAGACCTGTCACTAGTGGTGTGTCTCAAGGGTCAGTGCTGGGCCCATTGCTGTTTGGTATCTATATCAATGATTTGGATGACAATATACAAGACATAGAACATAGAACAGTACAGCACAGTACAGGCCCTTCGTCCCATTATGTTGTGCCGACCTATTATCCTATTCTAAGATCAAACTACCCTGCGTACCCTACATTTTACTGTCATCCATGTGCCTATCCAAGAGTTGCTTAAATGCCCTTAACATATCTGACTCCACTACCTCTGCCGGCAGCGCATTCCACGTACCCACTACTCTGTGTAAAGAACCTACCTCTGACATCTCCCCTACACCTTCCTCCAATCACCTTAAAATTATGACCTCTCGTAATAGTCATTTTCGCCCTGGAAAAAAGTCTCTGGCCATCCACTCTGTCTATGCCTCTCATCATCCTGTACACCTCTCTCAAGTCACCTCTCATCCTTCTTTGCTCCAATGAAAAAAGCTCTATCTCCCTCAACCTTTCCTCATAAGACCTGCCATTTTGCGAGGACACTAAAATAGTCAGCATCTTGGACAGTGAAGAAGGTTATCAGTAATTACAGCAGGATCTTGTGCAGCTGGGGAAGTGGGCTGAGAAATGGCATATGGAGTTGAATATAGAAAAGTGTAAGGTTTTGCATTTTGGAAAGTCAAATCAGGGTGGGAGTTTCTTGGTGAATGGTAGGCCTTAAGGAGTGTAGTGGAACAGAGGGACCTTGTAGTGCAGGTGCATGGTTCTCTGAAAGTGGAGTCACAGGTAGACAGGGCAGTGAAGAAGGCTTTTGGCACACTGGCCTTCATCAGTCTGGACATTGAGTACAGAAGCTGGGAAGTTATGTAGCAATTGTACAGGACGTTGGTGAGGCTGCACTTGGAGTATTGTGTTCGGTTTTGGTCACTTTGCTATAGGAAGGATGTTATGAAACTGGAAAGAGTGCAGAAGACATTTACAAGGATGTTGCCAGGACTCAAGGGACTGAGTTATAGGGAGAGTTGGACCAGCTAGGACTTTTTTCTATAGAGCGTAGGAGACTGAGGGGGGATATTATAGAAGTATACAAGATCATGAGAGGCATGGATAGGGTGAATGCACTCAGTCTATTTCCCAGGGTTGTGGAATCGAGGGCTAGAGGGCATCAATTTTCGGTAAGAGGGGAAGAACACATGGGAACCTGTGGGACAACATTTTTACACAGAGGGTGGGACGCATATGGAATAAGCTGCCAGCAGAAGTGATTGAGGCGGGTACATTAACAACATTTAAAAGGTATTTGGACAAATACATGGGTAGGAATGGTTTAGAAGGATATGGGCCAAGTACAGGGAAATGGGGTTAGCGTGGATGGACATTTTGGTCAGCATGGGCCCGTTTGGGCTTCATGCTGCAAGACTCTGTGTCTTTATGGCTCTATCTGTGTCTTTACGGCTGCTAATTACTCTAAAAGTAGTGTTGAGCTCTTGACTCCCTTATTCAGCTGTGATGCTTGGAATTGGACACAATACTCGAGCTAGGGCCTAACTACTAATTTATTAGTCTTAGCTTTAACAACCAAGCCTAACAAATACTGTGCCTAAAGAAAAATTAGTTGGCACGGTGGCTCAGTGGTTAGCGCTGCTGCTTCACTGTGCCAGGGGCCAGGGTAAAATTCCACCCTCGGGCGACTATCTGTGTGGAGTTTGCACATTCTCCCCGTGTCCGCGTGGGTTTCCTCCGGGTGCTCCAGTTTCCTCCCGCAGTCCAAAGATGTGCAGGCTAGGTGGATTGGCCATGGAAAACTGCCCTTCGTGTTCAGGGATGTGTAGATTTGGTGGGTTATAGGGGGATGCGTCTGGGTGTGATACTCCGAGGGTCAGCATGGACTTGTTGGGCTGAAGGGTCTGTTCCACACTGGAGGGTTTCTAAGAAAAATAACGTGCCTTCTCCTAACTTAATCTGATGAAACAGCAGCACTCCAAAAGCTTGTGATTTCATATAAACTGGTTGGACTATAAACTGTGTGTCGTGTGACTTCTGACAGGGGAATCCCCTGACTCCACAAAGCCTGTCCTCAACCTACATACCATGAGACAGGAGGGGTGGAAAACTCCCCACTTGCCTGCTTGGGTGCAGCTAAAGCAGAACTCATGAAGCTTGACACTATTCAGGGCATGGGACCCTATCAACGCTCTCACTGGTTCTCGGTCCAATGTTTGGAATTCCTTCACTTGAAGTGCAGTGAAACTCAATGAAATGTATTATTCCAGGAAGGGGGCACACTGCCACCTCTTCTAGGGCAATTAGGGATTGTGTGCCATTTACACATGCTATAGCAGAAATACTCACACTAAACCCAGTCTTGAAAGAAACATAACGTCCTTGCTTTTTGGATTCTACTTACAAAAAGGTGTTGAGAACATTTTTTAACCACTTATGCTGCCACTTTAAAAGATTTGAGTGCCTTTCCCCCCAGGTTCTGTATTCTTGCATCTCCTTTCAGTTTGGCTTCCATCACTGCTTTTTATCCTTCCTCCCAAAAGAGTGGGGGACTCAATTACTAGGGGTCACGATTTCAAGGTGAGAGGGGAAAAGTTTAAGGGAGATATGCGTGGAAAGTTCTTTACATAGAGTGGGGGTGGATGCCTAGAACGCGTTGCCAGCGGAGGTGGTAGAGGCGGGTACGATAGCATCATTTAAGATTTATCTAGACAGATACATGAATGAGCAGGGAGCAGAGGGATACAGATCCTTGGAAAATAGGTGACAGGTTTCGATAGAGGATCTGGATCTGCACATTCTTGGAGGGCCGAAGGGCCTGTTCCTGTGCTGTAAGTTTCTTTGTTCTTTGTTCTTTGTATCAGAATCTGAAGGAGAGAAGAGGAAATAAAAATGGGACTAGCAACATTGAGGCGATGAAGCTTGCAGAAGCTCAGCTTGGTTGGTTGGGACTTCATTCCTTTAGTTTCACTGCTTACTGTCTGTGCTTTCTTTAATGATACATTTCTTCGAGTGTCAAATGTCAGACGAACACTATAGTCTTGTAGCTTCAACAGAAGCTGAGCTGCAAAAGCGAGTGTGTTGAGAAGTGAGCTAGTAATCATAGGCTTTATACTGTGAGTTGAGAGTATCTCCCTCAATGTGTCACTGATATTAATTGTTCCAATATAGAGAGAACACACACTGAATATTAATCTTGCTGTAATTTCAAAAGGAAAGTTCCCAAAGTGAAATTTCTCTCTCTGCACTCATTTCCTTGCTCTTCCAATTGCTGATATAATCCAAGCTTCTTTGGTGAAGATGTTTTGAGTTGTTTTACAGATAGGAAATAAATGCTGGCCTACTCAGTGAAGCCCACATCCCATCAATGAATAAAAAGAATCACATGTCTGTGCTTTTTTTCTTTTGTGGGCTTTTCTTACCCATTCCCAAGATCTGAGTGGTTACTTCAGAGGGCTGTTAAAACTTCATCACTTTGTTCTGAGTCTAGAGTCACATGTAAGCCAATTGGTAGGGCCACCAGATTTCCTTCTCCTAAAGCAAACCAAGTGGATTTTTAACAACAATCATTAAATGCTTGCCATTAGCCTTGATTTTAATTGCAGACTTCATTGAATTCAAACCTGTTGTGAAACTTGAAAGGGTTCAAAAAAGATTTACAAGGATGTGGCCAGGGTTGGAGGGTTTGAGCTATAGGGAGAGGCTGAATAGACTTGGGGCTATTTTCCCTGGAGTGTCAGAAGCTGAGACGTGACCTTATAGAGGCTTATAAATCATCAGGAACACAGATAGGGTGAATAGACAAGATCTTTTCCCCAGGGTGGGGGAGTCCAAAACTAGAGGGGCATAGGTTTAAGGTGAGAGGGGAAAGATTTAAAAAGGGACCTAAGGGGCAACTTTTTCACACAGAGAGTGGTGCGTGTATGGAACGAGCTGCCAGAGGAAGTGATGGAGGCTGGTACAATTACAGCATTTAAAAGGCATCTTGATGGGTATATGAATAGGAAGGGTTTAGAGGCATATGGGCCAAATGCTGGAAAATGGGGCTAGATTAATCTAGGATATCTGGTCAGTGCAGATGAGTTGGATGGAATGGTCTGCTTCCATGCTGTATGACTCTATGACTCTGTCCTGGGTGTGTTTCACGGGGAAAGTGTAGACGGAGCTTTATTTTATATCTAACCTCACGCTGTATCAGACCTCAGGGTGTTTGGTGAGGACAGCGTAGAATGAGCTTTACACTTTGTTTAACCCCATGTTGTCGCTGTCCTGAGAGCGTTGCATGTGAACAATGTAGAGGCAGCTTTACTCTGTATCTAACTTGGTGTTGTAGTTATCTAGCAAGTGTTTGATGGGGTCAACGTGGAGGAACCTTTACTCTGTATCTAATTCCATGCTGTGACAGTCTTGGGTATGTTTGATGGGAATGGAATGGCAAAAAATTTATTCTGCATCTGGCTGCATGCATTCCCTGTCCTGGGCGCCAATTTGAATACAGTGTAGAGAAAGCATCATTCTGTACCTAACCTTGTGCTGTCACTGTCCTGTGGGTGTTTGATGGGGACAGTATAGAGGAAGTTTTATTCTGTACCTAACCTCATGTTGTCCCTGTCCGAGGAGAGTTTGATGTGGGACAGTGTAGAAGGAGCTTTACACTGTATCTGACCCTGTGGTGTCCCTGCCCTGGGAGTGTTTGATGGGGACAATGTAGAGGGAGATTTACTCTGTACCTAAACCTGTGTTGCCTCTGTCCTGGGAGTGTTTGATGGAGGACAGTGTAGACGGAAGTTTATCCTGTATCTAACCCTGTACTATAATTGGTGCAATTTCACTCTGTCTCCTGTCTGTGACATTCTTCAAGAGGATGCTTTTTGCAGAAATGGCCGAGGTGTTTCAGAATCTCAGTGACATTTCTCACCTTGTGAAGGATAAAACTGAGTTAAAAAAAAGTGAAGTGAACGCTCCTCAGACATGTGCAAAAGTTGTTTGCAAGAGTGATCATGTGTCAGCCTCAGCACCTGGCTGTTCTGTGATAACTCGAGAAAGCTTGTCTTGATGCTCATCCATCTGACTGACAGCTCACGGGATGAATACTCCCATTTTTCTCAGGATCTATATGCTTCAGAACACAATTGCAAACATGTTGTGATGTTATTTTGGGCTTGGCTAGTCCAGTGCTTGTGATTTTAAATAATTGCAGATCTCCAAAGCAGGTTATCGGGTCATTTATTGCATCTTTTTCAGGGATGTTGCTGGGGGTTGCCTTGGTTTTAATGTTACCATAGTGAGTACACTTCTCATTTAAGTGCTTCGCTGAGTTTAAATCAGTGGGGACACTTTTTAAATTGCTAGCCATCTATTTCTCACTTGAGATATGATCGTCTTAGAGATTTATTGTCAGAACCCAAAACTGCCGATGAGGCTTTTAAACAGCAACTCTTAATCAATATCATTGTAGGCCCAAGGCACATGGGTGAACACTCCCAACGCAGCACTGAAGTGGTGTTGTTTTTGAGATGAAATTTAACAGGGTTGCTAGTGTCGTTGCCGATTAATATTTTGGGAAGTAGAATATTCTGAGAATTGGTGCATAATTCTGTGAAGTTTGTGTTAAATATAGACAGGGTGGTTAAAAGGCTTTCAGCACACTTGCCTTCTTTGCTTTTTTTTTTCTGATGAAGGGTTTAGGCCCGAAACGTCAAGTTTTCCTGCTCCTATGATGCTGCTTGACCTGCTGTGTTCATCCAGCCCCATGCTTGTTATCTTGCCTTCTTTGCTCAGTCCTTTGAGTATCGGAGTTGGGGACGTTATGTTGAGGTTGTACAAGACATTGGTGAGGCCTCTTCTGGAATACTGTGTGCAGCTCTGGTTGCCCAGTTATAGGAAGGATATAATCAAGTTGGACAGGGTTCAGAAGAAATTTACCAGTTTGTTGCTGGGTCTGGAAGGTTTGAGTTATGAAAAAAAGACTGGATAGGCTGGGATTTTTTTCACTGGAGTGTAGGAGGTTGAGAGGCGACTGTGTAGAAGGTTATAAAATAATGAGGGTTATAGATAGAGTCAATGGCAGTTGTCTTTTCCCTAGGATAGGGGATTTCAAGACTAGGGGGCACAGTTTTGAGGTGAGAGGAGAGAGATTTAAAAAAGATGGGGGAAAATTTTTTGCACAGAGGGTAGTTCACACGTGGAACAAAATTCCTGAGGAAGTGGTGGATATGGGTACAATTACAATATTTAAAAAAAAAACTTTTGGATAGGTACATGAATAGGAAAAGTTTGGAGAGATATGGCCAGAAGCAGGCAGGTGGGACTAATTTAGTTTGGGATTTAAGAGAAGAATGAGATGCTCATTGAAACATACCAGATCCCTATGAGACTTGACAGGATAGATGTGGAAAGGTTGTTTTACCTTGTGAGAAAGTATAGGACCAGAGGGAATCATCTCAGAGTAAGGAGTCGCACATTTAGTTCCTCATGGACTGGTTGGAAAGAAGGGTCTGGTTCCGTGCTATATGACTCTATGATTGGCTAACTAATAGAAGACAGAGAGTTGGTAAAAGGGGACATTTTCAGCTGGCGGCCTGTCATAATATGAGTGCCACAGGGATTGTGCTGTGACCACAACATTTTATTATATATATGTAAATACATATATTCATGACTTGGATGAGGAAAGTGAATGTCCTATAGATATGCTTGCAGATGACACAAAAAATATGTTAGTGAGGCTGTGACAATGAGTCTACAGAGAGACATAGACAAGTTAAGATAGTGTGCAAAATTCTGGAAGATGGAATATAATGTGGGGAAATATAAGATTATGAGCTTTGGAAGGATGAAGAGAAGAGTTGAATATTATTAAATTGGAGAAAGACTGTGGGAAATTACGGAACAGAAGGATTTGGGAGTCCTCATCCATGAATCACTAAACAACTAGCATCTTAGTAGAGGGACCATTAGGAAAGTCAAATGGAATGTTGCCCTTTATTTCAAAGAGAATGGAGTATAGAAGTTTTATTAAAACTGAGCAACTCACTAATCTGACCACAGCTGGAATAGATCTTAGAATCCCTACAGTGTGGAAACAGGCCTGTTAGCCCAACAAGTCCACACCAAACCTCAGAGCATCCCACCCAGACCCATCCCCCTGTAGCCCACCTAATCAATGCATCCCTGAACACCATGGACAATTTAGCATGGCCAATCCACCTAGCCTGCACATCTTTGGACTGTGGGAGGAAACCAGAGGAAACCCACGCAGACACGGGGAGAATGTGCAAACTCCACACAGACAGTTGCCCAAGGGTGGAATTGAACCCAGGTCTCTGGTGCTGATGAGGTAGCAGTGCTAACCACTGAGCCACCGTGTTGCCCCTGTGGAATACTGTGAACAGTTTTGGGCCTCTTATCTAAGTAAAGCTATAGAGGCACTGGAGTCCAGAGAAGGCTCACTAAGCTGATACAGGGTATGGACGGACTGTCTTATGAGGAGAGGTTCAGAAGATTAGGCCTGTTCTAGGATAGAAGAATGAGAAGTGACCTTATTGAAACGTACAAGATTCTTACGAGACTTGACAGAATAGATGCCTTGTGTGAAAGTCTAGGACCGGGGGGAATGATCTCAGAGTTAGGAGTTGCACGTTTAAGACAGAGATGAGAAGGGATTGCTTCTCTCAGAAAGTAATGGATATGTGAAATTTTTCATTGGAGACGGGCTGGGTCTTTAAGTTTATTTAAGGCTGATGCAGACAGGGCTTTAATCAGTAGGAGACTCAAAGCTTGTAGACGGGAAAGTGGAGTTGAAGGTTATCAGATCAGCTCTGATCTCATGGAAAGGTGGAACAGGCATGATGGATTGAATTGTGTCCTTCTGCTCCTATGTATGATGGTCTTACTTTTGTGGGGGGGCCAAGTTTAGAGTGGCCCTTCTGTCCAGGTCTGGCCAGCTCTGCCCTCATACCTACCCATGGGATTAATTCTCACTTACTCACAGGCCTTTGTTCTCCTCGGTCAGACCTGGGCTATCAGCACAGAGATAGTAGGAACTGCAGATGCTGGAGAATCTGAGATAACCAGGTGTAGAGCTGGATGAACACAGCAGGCCAAGCAGCATCAGAGGAGCAGGAAGGCTGACGTTTCGGACCGAGCACAGAGTCCATGTTACAGTCTGCATTGTAGGATTTGATCACATTCTTCTGATCAGTTTGTGAGAGTATTACACACACTGAGTCAGAGCTGAGAGCAATGAATAATGTTATGACCTTGTTCAAGAAAGCACCGGGAACATTTTTCTTTCTTCACCCAATCGTGTTTGGGGTGCATTCCACTAAATGAAAGTGTATGAAGCTAGGATATTTGAACAAGCTCATTATCGCAAATGTCAAGTGTCTTTCAGAAATGTTTACAGTGCAGTGGCAGCCAAGTTAATCACAAAAACCCGGACTGTAATGGGAAAAATAGACAAAATAATGAGATATAGAGCCCTACAATCCCACAGTCAGCACTCATTGGAGTTAAGTACCTTTTACTGCACAGGTCCTTGCAATACTCTGGCAGCTGGCATGCTGTACCAGTTTGAAATTAATTGACAGGTTCTGCAAGAAACTAAACAAATGGAATATGCATCTTTTCAGTTGTTTGTATTGCAAAGCTGATCGATGAGTGTTGTGGAGACACCATGTTGGAATAGTCAGATCTGGGATACGCTGGACGGCCTGAATGTCTTTGGCATTCCAACTTTCTAACAATGGTCACTCACTAATGGTTGGAAAGCTATTCGGGATATCTTGAGGCGAAGAACGTGCTGTTCTCCAAAATTAAGGGAAATTAAATTTTAATTGCTTTGGTGGCTGTGCAACGAACATTGATAAAATCTGTCCATGGGATAAAGGGTGTTGTAAGCTGCCCTCTTGAGTGGCTGAGTAAATTGGGCCAGTACTTGCCAGAGTTTAGACAAAAGAGAAGTGCTCACATTGAACAATGGAGGCGGGGTTCGAGGCAATTGTGTGACAGGGTAGGGACTGTGAGGTTGTTTCTGGTGATCAGGGAATCTAAAATGAAGAGGGGGCATGGTGTTGGCAGGGTCTTGGGGTGAAGAGTCAATTGTTTGGAGGGGGTTGGCACAGTCTCAGGTTGAAGGGTCAATTGTTTAGGATTGGATGATAAAAAATTGCTTCACTCAAAGGGTTCTAAATCTTTGGTGTTACCCCAAAGGATTGTAGATATTCCATTGTTGAATCCATTCAAGAATGGGGAGTGGGGGTTGATTTGATCAGTTGGCTGTTTTATGACACAATGATGCCAACTGTGTGTGTTCAATTCTCGAACTGACTGAGGTTACCAGAAGGAATCTTTCTTCTCAAGTGACCCTCTGGTTAAGCTCAGCATCGTTCTCTCTGATGAGGGAACAGTCCAATGGTGACTTTACATTGAAGAAAGGGGTAGACAGACTTTTGGTTTCTCAGGGAATAGAGGGACATGGACAGTAGGCAGGAAAGAGGAGTTGAAGCCAAAGATCAGCCATGTGTAGACTAGATGGGGCGAATGGCTTGCTTCCAAACAGTAGGGATTCTATGATTACATTGAAAAGTGTAGAACACTCAATGGGTAGAATGGTCTACTCCTGCTCCCAGTTCTTACGTTCTTGTGTGAGATGCACAATGTAACCCCTTCTCTTGGGTCCTTCAGACTTGATGTTTCCCATTACAGGGTGATACGTTTTGGTGCAGGTCCTGGTATTGAAACTTCCTTTGGAAGTTGCCATATTTCCACAGGCCTTGGTTCAGTTGGTAGATAGTTACGGGTTCAAGACAGTCTGCAGGCCATCAGCACAACTATTAATCAAAAGATCTCACTTCATAGCGCTGTAGCAAGGGAGTGTTCCAATGTCAGACCAGCTCCCATTTGGAGAAGGTTTGAAACTCGGGCCTTATCTTTCCTCTCAGCTGGTTTAAAAAGGTTGCTCAGTATGGTTTGGAAGAAGAACAGGGGGATTATCCGAGCCTTCCTGCTTCAATCAATGTCATAAAAAGCGGCATATCTCTTTCTATGATACTGATCCTTGCTGCTCCAGTTCTTGCGTTGTTATTGTGAACTCCATCTGAAGCCCTTCATCCATTATAAGACTTTTTGGGACATTCTGGGGTTGTGCAAGCTTCTATATAAATTCAAATCTTTCTTTCAAAATACTTTGCATGTCCCTGTCACACAATGGTTACTGAAAATCTAGAGCTATTTCCCTTGAAAGACTGTGGGAGTTGGGTAAACTGTGATTTGTAGCATCCATTGGGTAAGGGTCTTAAAGGAGTATAGGGCTGGCAAATGGAGATGAAGTACATCAGCGATAAATGAGTAATTCTACGCAAGGTCTAGGTGTATTTAGCCATTTGCCCCATTGTGCCTACTCCAGTATTCAGTTACCCTGACTGATTCAATTGTGCCCTCAACTCTATATTCCTGTGTGCCATTATGGCCCTCTATTCCATTGTCAATCAAAAACTATCTAACTCAGGCTTGAGTATAATCAACGGCCTACTCCTGCTGCTCTCTGTGGAAGAGAATTCCACAGACTAACAACTCTCTAATAGATAAAAAATTTTCCTTACGGCTGTCTTGCCTGTAATTTTTAAACTGTGCCCCAAGAATCTAGACTCATCCCAAAAGGTGACAATCCTCTCAGCATCTACCCTGTAAGATTCCCTCAGAGTCTTCTGTGCTTCAGTAAGCTCACCTCTCATTCTTCATTGACCTGAATGGAGGAAGAGTCTGAGGGTTGAATGGCCTCCTTCTGTCCTCTTAGTTCCACAATTGCTGTCTGAACGTGCCATCAGACCTGCTGCAGATTTCCAGTGTTTTCTGGTTTTCATTTCAGATTCCCAGCATTCTGCAGTAGTTCGCTTTTGTAGCACATGCTTCATGAGCTTCAGAAGCAGATAAAACATGGATCTGTTCCAGAGGGACAACTGGTGGTGGTTTAACCTGAAGGCTGCCCATACCTCAGGTGAGGGGAGAGGTTGAGTAGGAGAATCCTTCACGGTGACTTCAGTGGGATTTGAACACACTCTATTGACATCAAAACCAGCCGCTGAGCTAAACCCCCCCGCCTCTTAAAATATAATTGGCACACAACATAAGCATTAATCCTAAATGCCAGCTTCTCTAAGTTGTAGCATTCTTCCAGAGTCAGTCCATTGCTTAGAACAGTATTTAAGCAGAAAATTCTGACTGACGCTGTCATGCAGTGCTGATGGAGCACACCATGGTTGGAAAGCCTCCCTTTTGAATTGAGATGTTTGAACGCAGAACTCATTTTTCCTTTCAGGTAGATCCCCTGGTCACAATTTGAAGATGAGCAGGGAAGTCCTTCCTGGTAACCTGGGCAACATTCGTCTCCCAAATTGACAACAGCTTGCGTAGTCATTCAATGCATTGCTGTTCTGTGAGAGTTGTGTGTGTTCAAATTAGCTGCTGTGTTCGAATGTGCAAATAACAGTGACTTGCACTTCAAAGCTAACTGACCGGTTGTAAAAAGCTTTCGGACGTGCTGACTATGCCATAATGCTCCATGCATACACAGGTTCTTTCTCCTTCTGTTCTCGCCAGATCTTTTCACTGAAATTTTTTTCTCTTAATGTTTAGGCAATGGTCTGCCTGTTCAGCTCTGCAGATTCCTAGCAGTCTCTCCAAGGCTTACTTTCATGAACTGACAGACCTCAAATGCTGAAGCAAACACAACAGAAAAGTAAGGGGAATGGAACACAGAGCGACAATTTAAAAAAATCCAAGCTGAACAAAGAAGCCTGTCAAGATCTGCAACAATTGCAATGACCTTTCTTTGCATTTGTTTGTAAACTGAGTGAGTGAAGAGTTGTATTGGTGCAGAATGGAGGGGTTGAAATTCTTCCACTGCTAACTTTTGTCTGCCTGAGCATAAAGAAGGATGTTTTACAAAGGACTAAATGAATGCAATTGGCTGTTGTTGGTTGTGAAGTGTCCCACTGGGGGAGTTTCGTTGAAAAGTACAGCAGATGCAAGAAAGAGACAATTCCATTGCAATATAACAAGCATGGGGCTGGATGAACACAGCAGGTCACAAGCATCATAGGAGCAGGAAAACTTGACGTTTCGGGCCTAAACCCTTCATCAGAAATGGGGGAGGGGAAGAGGGTTCTGAAATAAATAGGGAGAGAGGGGGAGGCGGATAGAGGATGGATAGAGGAGGGGATAGGTGGAGAGGAGGCAGACAAGTCGAAGAGGCGGGGATGGAGCCAGTAAAGGTG